>PISX010003042.1:0-146278 GCA_004024625.1 Mellivora capensis
TTTCCTTTGATCAACTATAATGTACTCTGCAGGATATTTTTCTATCTCACTGTTCTCTCCTTCTCAATCAGCTCTGCTGAAAGCACTTTATCTTCCAGGACTTTAGATATGGGAGTTCCTCAGTTCAGTTTTCAGACTTCTTTTCCTCTCTATCTAGACTTACTCCCTTGGGGAGTTCATCAATTGCTATAGCTTTAAATAAGATTTATATGATAATAAATTCCAAGTTATCATTTCAGTCCCAGCATTTCCCATGACACAGTTTTATTTTTTAAATGAGATAGCTGTATCCAGCACACTAAAAAATATACATGTTTGTACACACACACACACACATGCATACACAAGTAACACATATATTCAGAAGGAGAAGAGGAAGAAAAGGCATAAACCATGCAAAATTATATATGTTTATTTGACCTGGCACCTGGGTGGCTCAGTTGGTTAAGTGTGGGACTCTTGATTTCAGCTCAGGTCATGATCCCAGTTCAGGGTCATGAGATTGAACACCACTTTAGGCTCCATGCTGAGTGGGGAGTCTGCTTAATATTCTCTCTCCCTCTGCCCCTCCCCTACCCTCATGTACTCTCTCTCCCATTCAAAAAAAAGTTTATATATGTATATTTGTTTATCCAGTCTTAAAATGTACAGTCAATGACAACTGTGATTGATGTGGCAAATGTTATAGCCCCAGGTATATTGTACAAATGAACATCTGTTGACTAGATGGTTGGCTTAATACACATTAATGAAATTTTATTTCAATAGAAATGTGCTAATTTTTAAAAGAACTCATTCCAATGCAAATATATATTGTATGCTTAAATAAGACATCATTTGTGTGATGTTTTATTCTCTTCTCTAGATCCCAATGCTCTGGCTGGCCAGACTGGCCCTGATCATGCTCTTATAGGAGGAATAGTGGCTGTAGTTGTATTTGTCACGCTGTGTTCTATATTTCTGCTTGGTCGATATTTGGCAAGACATAAAGGTAGGTAATATTTAATAAAGTATTCTTAAGTCTAATAAAAAACATTCTGAAGACTAGCTTAATTATGAACTATTAAATGAGTATATGTATACATGTGACAGAGAGAGAGAGAGATTTAAATATGAAATTACTTCATGGAAATCTTGATTATTTTACTTAATGAAGGTTGGTTTGGTTTAGCAAAATAATGTCTAACCAATAGCCAAAGGTCACAGAGTGAGTCACTGGCTCAGAAAAAAAAAAAAAAGGAAAGAAAAAAGGAAAAAACAAATTTATAATTTATCTCTTAGACTGACATTCAACTATAAAGTTAAAAATTTGGTCAACATTTTTTGTTTGTAGGTTTATAGATATATATATGGCCATATTAGCGAAGAAAATACGTATTTTTTTTGCAATGGGCTAGGTAACAAACTATTGACATAATCTACTTTTAAGTGGAGTTTTCAAAATGAGGATGACACGTTTGATGTGATCATTATCAACATCTTAACAAAGGACCCTGATTGCTACAGCTGCACAGAGCACATGGTCTGTATCCATCATTAAAGAAATCAAACTTCTCATCACCCACACCAATTAGGCAGTTGCCTCTAGTTAACCTGGCCACAGCTTCATCTATAATATATATATATATATATATATATTATAATAATACCTGAAAACTGAAAGATAGTGTGTAACAGTAGAAGAATGAATTGTGTCGTTTATTATGTCACAGAATATGTTCCAACATATAATAAATATGGCACAAGCTCCTTCCTAAATGAATGTAGCTTTAATGCTGGCTATCTTACCAGTCTCACAGAACTGACATATATATATTTTTTTTCCTCCAATACCCACAGGAACATACTTAACAAATGAAGCTAAAGGGGCTGAAGATGCACCAGATGCTGACACAGCCATTATCAATGCTGAAGGCAGCCAAGTCAATGCTGAAGAGAAAAAAGAGTATTTCATTTAAAATGCAGGCCAAGATTATGAGTTTTCTTTACCAGGCTGGCTGCTGGAGAAAACTGGCTATCATCTTTCAGAATTCATTTCTACCATCTTCTGCTACCTTTATTAACTTCCATACCATACTGCTATCAGTAGCCAGTGTATACCAACAATCAGCTGTTGAAAGCATCATTCTTTAATTACTGTACCATCCATAATGCAGGACATTTCTTACTGCCTAAATTCCACACCATTGCTCTTTTAACATACAGTGCTTGAATATACAGCCTTAACAATGTTAATCATCTCCTTGGATCATGGTATTGAATTGTTTTTATACATTGAAAAAAAGTATGCAAAGGTGGTTTTTTTTTCCCTTTAAATCATAAATTTTGTCAGTGTACCACTGGACAGTTTTCACAAGGAATGGGATTAGGTAAAGACCTAATGCATCTAAGTTTAATCAGAAATTAGAGGTTTACAACAATGTTTTCTACATGTCTGCCTTCAAAGACATGTTTGGAAACATATGCCCTAGAAAACACAACTGAAAATACTGTAGAATAGATTCTGGAATGTTTGAGATAATACTGGTGAAGCTGTATCAATTTGCTATTTAAAAATATAGTATTTGATACAGGAGCCATGTGTGTATGCATTGCAATCATGACATGACATCTTATATAATTATATAGATCTGACCATTAGGTTATTTTAGCTACATTTACAAAAACATTTTCACAAACATTTTACTGCTTCAGGAATCACAAAGATTTCATTCATTTTTCTAATTTGATTCTATAATTTATTTGCTCCATAAAGACTCACCTGCCTAAACAAAATTGAAATATCCATAGGGCACAATTTTGAGACATTTAGTATCTGTATATAGTGCATATAATAAATCCAATTAAACATTATTTGATACATATTTAACTTTTTTGGCTGTAGGTAATTCAGTCATAAGTAAACATTTTCTAATGTCCATTATATCCCTTTAGATATTACTTAAACCAATATTATAAGTAGGTAACATGTATTAGTATTTTTGTCTGTATGTCCTAGCACTGTTCAACAACAAATTTTTCTAGTTCTTGTTAATTTTTATTTGTTATACAATGGAAGCACAATGTTATAAGGAAAGGTAATTTTAAGCTAACAACCAGTGCACAGCCTCAGGTTTTAAATTACAACCACAGTTGAATAATAACCTAAAAGTAAACTCTTAGTTTGCTAAAAATTTACAAATTTTAATTTGGCAGTTCCAGAGCTGCTTACCTATGTTGGTTTGCCAAAAAGAAGTGTTTAAGACATGTTTTCTGTATAAATGAACTAATTCTTTATATTAAATTCCTGTCTATGCATTTTGTGAGGTACAAACTTATGAACAGTTAGTGATGGAGAATTTCTGCCATGCTTTTAACTCCAAGGTGAAAGTCTCTTTCTCTGGATTATTTCTGAAATTTTGGTGTATTTACCATTAAGAAATGCTGTATTCTTAAATATGACAGAGTCAATCTAAAGTCATATTATTTCTTCTAGTAAAATACAATACTGCTAGATTAGTTTTCATTAAATTTATTATATGCTAAAAATTAAAAATCCAGTTAGATAATTATTTTCCCATTCAAAGCATTGCACCTTTAAGAAGAAAACAAATATGACAATACGGTAGCTACACTTGTGATGTCTGAAAGTATGATGGCCTATGGTTTTAAAAATAATATCTTGGAATTTATTTTTGGGAAATGAGAATGGTTGAGTATGACATCATGTATTAATATCAAATGGAAGACAAGGGTGCTGTATCTTAGATTATTTATCAGAAAAGTATAAACTTTTAAAGACAACGTTAGAATTTTTAAATTGTTTTTTTTATTGTTGAAGCATTTATCTTGTTGATTTCTTACAAAAGAAAAAGGACGATGTCAGTCAAGCAGCACTTTTTCAGAATATACAGAACATAAATAATATGATGTGGTTGAGTGTTAACATAATAAATCATATACAGTATGACATTTTAAGGAAATAAGTCTGCATTGATGTGATTGCATGCTTGTTTTTACAGTTCACTCCATACCATCTGTGGAAAAATGCAATAATATGTTAATATAGTATGGTAGTTTGAGAGAATCAGGTAGGTGCTACTAGACACATTGAAACTAGAATAAGTTTATAAACTGTTCATATCTTTCAATGCATAATCTTTAGAAAGACTCCACAAAACAAAATCCATCCTGTTAGTACAAAATGGAAAGCTTCTTATTACAGAATTAAGTTGTATAAACTGCATCATCAATTACTATTTAAAACTTAATTTCAGGATGCACTTACAAAATTGCTACTCTTCATAGATGCTGTATTTACATCCCTTTTCATTTTGTCTATATTCTACTTGCTCCAACTACTAAATTGTTGCCTAAATAACTCAGTCATTATTTATAGCACTGTAAAATTAGAAATCAAAAATTAGTTGTATTTCAAAATTTTTTACTCTTTTAACCCTTTAGAGTAATATAAAAAGTCAATAGAACTCTTTAAAAGAAACTAATATATTATGATTTGTGGGCTCTAATGAAATGTTTAGCCAGTTAAAATAGATTTGAATTAGGTATCGTTTTTAGTTCCTGAAAAATATAGCAATAGAACTGTATTTTACTCTCTTTAAAATTTATTTTATTTCCACCAAACAAGGGAATAAATTATAAAAATTCTACAAATTTCTATAAAAATCAGGAAAAATACAAAAATGGGACCATGTCAATTGGAATGTGTGAAATGTGCACACGTGTATGCACAGAGCCAAATTCTGTCTCTGCTTATTGAGCACAGTAGCTATGGAACTGAATGGAAGGAGTGTGAACACACATATACCCCTAGTAGAGTATGAAACATTATTCTTTACCCAAAGTAGCTATTCTCTGCCAGTGTACTGTTTACAGTGTAAATTGATTGTCCTCCATCAAAAAAGCGTAAACAGCATTCTTTTGTTCCCATTTTTGAGTGTCCTAGATAGAATGATTATTAAAATTAGGAAGAAAAAGGAAAGTTTGTGAATGCAAGAGCAAAGATAGAGCACATGAGCACGTGATGTGTGTGTTTGTGTGGGTGTGAGTGTGGCTGTGGCTGTGCGTGTATGAGAGAGAAAGAGAGAGAGAGATTTCAACTTGTTTTCTTTTACCAGAGAACCCAAGAAGCAGTTTAATGAACCTGATATTGGAGTTTAATCTAGAAACTGGATGATCTCATATTGATTCAAGATGCTTAACATTGATTGCATTGAAACCCAACAATTGAAATAGAGAAAGAAAACTAACTTTCCTAAATATGGCAAAGAAGCTAACACCTCATTTATTTTTATTTCTTTGTAAAAATATAAATATCTCAGTAAAAAGGACAGGCTCACTTGTAATTATGTACTCATGACTATCACAGCATTGAGATTCCATATAGGCACATGTACAGCAGCTATTTGACCGTGATGGTTCTTCCATGTAACATACCAGTTAACGTGTAATTTAGTGCCACTTACTGCAAAGTGTTACCAAGGGGAACATTTAAAATACATTTTATTTTCCTTTGGCCATAAGAATAATTTTATGAATGATAAATATGAAATTCATGTTATGTTTTTTAATTGTGAAGAAAATGCAAAACCTCGTAACTTTCTGCAACTTCCCCATTATATTGCGGATTACTTAGAGCCCACAAAAAATGCCCAATATTATCTCCCTTTGCAAATGGTAATCTGTGGTGAATATACAAAGCAAAGAACTGGAAACCACAGCTGAAAGAAATGAGACACCTAATAAGAATTACTGAGTAATGCTTTTTATTAAGTGGCACAAAGTACACACTAAAAACTATGCAAAATATAGGTAACTACAGTGTACGTACATGTAAGTATCTTGTACTTGCTGTGTATGGATGTTGGAAACCCATGTAATTATAATATGCATTTTGAATATTGGGAAAGAGGAAATCTTAGTGTAGATAATAGAATTTGTTTTGAAATATACACTGGCAATATTGAAATATACTCAGTGCAATATCTGCAATTCTATTGCTGGATACTAATGCAAAGGGATTTTAAAGAATTCTTTAACACGATCTGAGAGGTTGCTAATCTTCACCTCCCGCACACTAAAACATTAATTAAAAATATAATTGATTTAACAACAAACACTTTTAAGTTTTTCTTATTTAATCATGAATGTGACACAGTAAAATTATTTGGCCTAGTTTTTAACAGTACTGGAGTCAAAGAAATAACCTGAGTTTTAAACTTTGATAACTAATTGAATTTGAAATTCTTAAACTTTTTTTGAAATGTATGTATATTTTAATCGATTATGGTACTTTTATTATAAGTACACATTTATTCAATCAAAGAACATAGGTTACCATTAATTAATAGTTAAAGTCACTATATCTTAATGGGGACTTTTTTTGGACCTTTTTTCTGTTGTTTTTTTTTCCCCCTTTCTCTCCCTATTCTGTCCCAGACATACCCTTTGCACTTATACCCTTCCAAAGGCAATGGATTGAAAGAAAGTAGCAAAATTATAAAGAGAGCTAAAGGGGACAACATACAAGAATGGGTTCTAAACTCATCAGCATTTTTATGTATTGAGATTATTAATATTGAATGCAATAGTTATTGGATATAGCTGGTAAGTTCTCTGCCATGCATACTTACAATAATCCTTCTACCTCTCACTTTTAACATGGGCTATGATATAGAAGAAATAATTATTTACAGGATATCCCAGGAAGCACTCTTTGGGACTAACATGCAGTCCTCTCCCCAGCCCCTGGGAAATCTCAAAAGCCAATTTCTTTTATTGTATTCAATGGTGTATGGATTTGCATTTGTTTTTCCTTTCCTATCCTTAACTTTTCCTATAGGCAAAATATGCTAACTTTATAAGTATAGTTCTTCTCATGCCTACTTAGTATTTCAATGTAATATAAGTGTGTTGATTTTTAAAAAATAATTTAGATGGCAACACTTTGGAATCCAATCTTACATTTCAATATTTAAAATGCAACAATTTCTTATAAATCAATGCTGTACTTTTAAGTAAAAATTATGTATATGATTTATTTTCCCGAGAACTGTTATCTATGTAAGACAAAAATTTAAGTATTTAAAATTGCCTCCTTATTAACAAATAATATCTGAATAATGAATGCAAAGTATTGCCACAAATGCCCACTTTATTCTGTCTGCTTAGACATAATATGAATTTTTCAAATGATGTAATTTAATTAAATTATTCTAAAAGGAAATTACATTTTAAAAGCAATTTTTCCTAAGGAAGAAAAAAAAGATGCAAGAAACTATTTAAAAGTATGTTAAATCTATAAAATATGTTTAACGTAGGATGTTTCTATGTTATGTGGTTATGTTAAAAATATATTTGGTCAAATCTTTACCATCTTTTCCATATATATATATATATATATATATATATATATATATATATATATTAGTGACAAGAAATGTATGGTTATTTTGGAGAGAATGGGCCCACATGTGAAAAAGATGTAAAGAAGAAACACTATTTTCCCCTATAAAACATACTGTATATTTCAAAATAAGTAAAGTTAAAAGATATTTGAAGATTGCAGGGGCAAAAGAAAAACCTTCCAGGGCTCAGCACTTAAGCACTTTTCCCACATCCAGGGTCAGAACAGCAGTGAATCCCACACGGACTTTTGAATGCCACATTACACTTCTCTTCTACACAGTACTGTCAAACCTCAAATGTTTTCTTTCTTCAAATGCTTTTCCTTGTACATGATACTAGTAGACAGTTTTCTCTTTATATTTGCTGATAGTGAAAGTTATATGCAATAAAATGTTTGATGGTTGAAAGCAGTGATCACCAGTTGGTTAAAAAAAGTATGAAATGTAAACTGAATTGTTATCTCTATCCTTTTTGCTTTTCTCTGTGTTTCTGATGTATTGAATGATTCTCATAAATAGAATAATTTAGAGATCTGTCAAAACTAGGACTCTTTCTCCTTATAAGTGTATAAAATTTTAATCTCGTTACAAATATATTTAACTGTACCTGCTGTACTTATTGTAGATTCAATGATGCAGTTAAGGATTAACCCATGAGTTTGGGATTACTGACCTATTTTCTACATATTCAGTTCACATCAGTATTCGTGAATTGGTTGTTTAGCTTTTCACTCAACCAAAAAGTATTCCCTCAAGAAAGCTCCATTTTTATCATAAATATTTTAACATAATCAACATTGGAACAAGTCTTCCATGTTAAAAAAAATTTAAAGACTTATCTCAGAAAATGGTACCCAGAAATGCAGGTGTTCCCAGTGATGTAGCTTCAAAAATAAAATGTTCTATTTATATGACATGAAATTCATAACTTGTGGAAGGGTATATTTATGACAACATAAAAATAAATTCTGTGCTGTAAAGAAGATTTGCCCAAATAAAGCAAATTGCACAGAAGATAAAGAACCACAATTATTGAATCTACTGTTTATCATAAACATTTTCAAAAAACAAAATGCATATTGTAATATTAGGTACATGACACTTGCATGTTGCTATGCCTATATACTTACAAAGTATTCAATGTGTACTTAGTGGCGCTTAAAATATGTCATGTACAACTCTTAAAAACATTCTTACAGGGTTCCCATTTGCACTTCATCTTTCAGTAAAATCTTGTCAGAAAAAAATTGTCTGATACATATGGAAAAATAAAATTTGAATTTTAGTTATCTGTTGGACATTACTGAATTGTCTATTCATTTAGTTCATTTTCTTAGGTCTGAAAGCAGACAGTGAAAGATGGAACTTTCTTCCCACTGACAAGTTATAAAGGATGTCACAAAACACATTCCTTTATACCAAACACATTATTTTGCGTATCTTTTTCAACTGACTGCATTATCCATTCATTTTAGATTTTCTCAGTGATGCCTATTTTCCTTGTAAATTTCTAAGTGGAAGTCTTAAAAATTAAATGGTAGTAAAAATAAGTGTTATCTTATTTGTACATTTAATCGTTACTCCTTGGAAAATATGAACCTTGTAATATGCTAAGGGTAAAAAAAAAAATGTTGCTGACTTAGGGAAATTTGCTTGAGATTGCCAAAATTTCAAAACTCTGTAAAGGTAATTTTGCATTCACTTATGTGTGTTTACTAATGTTGACTAGGAACGGAAGCAAAAATACCTAAACTTATTTTTTTTAATTTTCACACTCTAACAAGTATTATATATTTCAACTACCTAAGATAATACAATTAATAATATATCCATCCTAAGCTTATGCCAATAAGAATTTGAGATAAGCTTTTAAATTTATGGGAGATTTTCTTTGTGTCTTTGGAAGTTCACTTACCATAAGGTATTTTATAGTCTACTTTAAATAACAGATTTTGTTATACAGGGTAAGCCAAAGGCTGTACAAGAATTAGTGTCATTGGGTCTGATATTTGTGTTAGACCATGAAATATTCCATTAAAATTTATCTGTAAATACAAGGCAAGATTTTGTATCTGGTTTATTTTATTAAATAACATTTTATTTCTTTTAATTAATTATTCCCAGCAAAAGCAACCCTGTAATACAATTTAGCACATTTGATTCTATATCAAAGATAGAATTCAACACATCTGAAAGAAAATGATATTTGAAATAATCACATTCATTGACACAATCTTTTTTTTTCTGATAGCCAAAATGCCCACTCTTATACAGCTCATGTGTATATGTACATGTGTCTATGTAGAAATATGTGTGTACAAACATATACAAATATAGAAATCTAAGACACTCATGTTTCCTAGATAAAACTCGACTCTGTGTTTTCATATTGGCAATTCTTGTTTCTGTCAAAATATTCTTTGGCATTTTTTTTTAATCAAGGAGGCATACTGGGAATTCATTTAATTCACTAAAGGGTAGAGTTAAGTTTAAGTGTTCTTAATAATTGCATAGTGGCTTCAGTCCATGAGAGGGACCTTCATTAAATGACAATCTTGGGATGATGCTAAAAATAACTGTACACTCCATTAAAACAAGAAGTTCGAGGAAATGCATAGTTTTAACATTTCTTTCAAATCATATTTTATTTGTTTTGGGCAATTTAAGGATATTTTTAATGCATTGAAATCTAGCAAATAAAAAACATATAAGGAAAAGATTAAAAGGAAAAAGCATTTTCCTAGTTGCATTTTAAATGCCATTTAGGGCTACTCTATATTGCATGTTATTTAATGAAAACATAATTATTGAACACCTATTATATATTATCAGTCCATTCATGAAGTACACTAGGAAACTGAATATAGTATTCTATACCCAGACTGTCAAAATATTAATAATTAAATCATCTTTCCAAGTAATGGCCACATTCTGTTATTTTGGCATTCTTATGTTGGACAGAAGAGTGGGGTAATTCTGTTACTAATTTAATATAGGTATTATGAAAGAAAACTTATGATTTAATCAAACTTAAAAGTAAATAGATAGCATATCTTTCAAACCAGGGTTCATGGTCTTAAATTCGATGGCTATCTCTCTCTGAAGATTTTCCATGTTGATTTTTTAAAAAATAGATCTGAATAATGAGCTAATACTTTATTATGCTAGAAAAATCTAGGAAATCAACTCATCTTCTAAGGAGTGGCCATAACAACAACTAGAGAGTGTACATTATTATTAAAAGTTCTAAAAACACATGTCCTTCACATACTATCAAAACCTGAATTCACTTTGCCTTTACTAACCTAAGTTCTTATACAGATAGAGGGTGCATATGATCTGATCACATGGCAGTTTTAAGGAATATATTTTCACATAGATTGGAGGTAGTGTGGGCCTTTCAAACTAATTATTTCTGGAAAATAACATAATACCCCTGAAATATGACAATCATTCACTCTAATATTTGAACACACATTTAACTATTAAAATTGGTACATGGGAAATATATGTCTTTTTAATCACAAATTAAGAGAATATCGGGAAGTGGAATTTTTCTTTCAATGTATTGGGAGAGAAAAATGATTAAAAGGGAATTGGAAAATTCCTGAAGATGTGTGTCTATTTGGCAATTTTATCATATGGGAGCATGTCCTAATACCCTTTTGCCAGAGATCAGGGAAACTTTACAAAATTGGATCTCAAAGGGTCAGTGACCCCACAAACTCTGACTCCATGGCAAGAGGATTTTGGAATCTAAGGACTCCCACTCTAACCATATAATCTACCAATTGCATATTTATTTGCTTCAAAAGTAACTTTAAAATTGGATTTGTTTCCATGAAAATATAAGGCTATCAACTTTATTCCCCTACTATAAAATTAATTCCCATGCTTCAGGTAAATAACACTTAAATTAACTTTAGGTAACACTTAAATTATCTTGTGTGACAATAAAGTCCCTTCTTTGGCCTCTAGGTGTCATAGAAGACAATAGTATTTTTAATCATATTTGGCTTACAGATTTTCCTGCTAATCGGATGGAGTCGTGTTATATTGGACATACACATAGTACTTACTTCAGAAACTGGGGCACACTTCAAGCCTAACCATGAACTCCAGCCTAAGAATCTGCAATAACTTTACACCAAACATCATATTCCCAGCTGCAGAAACACTTTTCACCCATGTTTTTCTTTCTTGTATGCAGCCACTAGCTATGATCTTGGTGCTAAGATATTATAATATGGCTCCTATTTCCCTTTCCTGACATACAGCTCCTAAAAAACTTGGAATCTCCAAAAGTACTAAGTGTCTTTTTGTATGTTATGACTGGTGGCTGAGGGCTTCTGGATAGCCTCAGTATGGAAGCTGATTGCCAGGGGAACCATCCAGGTGATCAGAGGGTTGGAATTTTCAGCCCAAATCCTGACCTCTGAGAGAGGAGAGGGTAGGAGGTAATCACCAATGGACAATGATTTAATCCATCATGCCTGTGTAATGAAGCCCCCATAAAAATCCCAAAAGTATGGCAACATTTGTAGAGCTTCCTACTTGGTGAACATGGCTGGTTGTTCAGAGGGTGGAGAGTTTGGGGAAGGACTGGAAATCTCTGCTCCTCTTTCTCTATATCTTGCCCCATGCATCTCTTCCCTCTAGCTATTCCTGAGGTATAACCTTTGCAATCTGGTAAGTAAACGTCTTTCCTGATTTTTGTGAGCACTTCTAGCAAATGTTCAAAACTAAGGAGGGAGTGTGCTCGATTTCTAACTAAGTTGGACAGAAGTCGTGGTTAACCTGGGGACCAACCATTGGCATTTGGCATCTGAAGTTAGGACTGGTCTTGTAAGACTAAGCCCTTAATTTGTGGGGTCTGGACTAACTCTAGGCACTTCGTGTCAGAACTGAGGTACACTGCAGGACACAGAAGGTGTCAGTATTAGCTGATGTGAGAATCTCCAATACCCCCCATCCACCCTACAAAGACACTTAGAATACAGAAGTATTCAATAAGAGTAGAGAGCTGCTTCTCTTTTCACACACAGTGTGATTCTTTAAATTCAGATGCCTCCTGCTCCTTCAGAGTTGAAGAAATATTGTTTTCCCATCAGAAGATAATTTTGAAAAAAATCTTCAAAACTAACACCACATTTTAATAAAGAGAAAACAAGCATAGGAGGTCACATACACAATAATTCAGTGAGAGTCAGATTTAGAACTTAAATCTAGCTACTGAACTCCATTGCCTATTGTGCAACTGTGTGTCTTTGGGAACATAGATTCTCCTTTCCACAAGAATATTTGTAGAGCATTATTAGTAGTGTTCATTCATCAGAGGCATAATCTATACTGCAGGAATCTTGGTCACCATTGTTAAAATTTGTAAGATTCTGAGCTTCTTTTAGTGCCCTCACAAATGAATGATTATAATACAACCATAATGTAAATTGTATTTAATGAGGTTGCTGGCAGTAAGTAGGAACCTAACTAGAGATTTGCTTTATTTTTTCTATGGGGCTTGTAGAAGAGAAAGGGGGCAGTTTGGGAACATGGCAATTCATGGAGATAAAAACTGAACAACTTTCTACTAATGGAAGACTTGGATACTCTAAGGAACATAAAGATGTTGGGGAGGATATGATGGAAATAAAGACATTTTCTCAATTTATTGTACAAATTGATTTAGAGCTCTGGAGGCAAATCCATTGAAATACCAGTGAAGATTATCTTTACATAGGCAGTCAAAGCCCAAAATGACAAGCAAATTAAAGCAACAAACTCCATTTATTGAAAAAAATAGACACATTTTGTCAAACATATAAATATGAATCAATTTAAGTCCAAATCTGTATAGCTAGGGGTCTGCTTACATTGATAATAATCTCAGGCAAGACTAGATCTTATGTGGAAAGACTTGGTAAGCATTGGCTTATGACTTCAACTAACATCAGGCTGGCTTCATGAGTCAGTGTCCAGTAGAGGTGCATAGGACTTCAAACTAAACAGGGCCTCATGTTTGGAGTTCAATGCCCTGTGGTACCATTTTGAAGTTCTTAAAATTTTTCTTAGAATGCAATATTTTTTAAGTGAAGTCTGATGGAGCAATGGAGTATGTGCTAAGGGTTTGGAGCTTCAGCTTCTCTCTGGTTCTGCCTCTCACCACCTCGTTGCCTCCCAAGACAAGTTCTTAGCTGCTTACTCTCCACTCATACCTAGTAACCACCACAGCCCATTGTTCCAGGAGGATCCAAGGCTCAATCTAAGGGAAACATAGGTCAGGATGTCTTCGCCCCGAGTATGGAGTCACAAGATGAGCCAGGTGCTGAAGTGGGTCTGCCCTCACCATATGAGTGGTCCCATGTCCAATGAACACAGCATCAAATGGCAAATATGAGTATTACAGGTATATTCAACAACAATACAAGAAAGGAAATTTTTTTTCTGATATTTGAACAAAGAGTGTCATGGTTTCATTTTGCAGAGAGCCCCACAAATTATGTAGCTGGCCCTGTTCACCATTTCAGTAACATAGCAACTACCAATTATTTTCAAAACGATCATTAGACTGACCTTTGACTATCTTCGATGCCTTGATTTAATGGGTGTATGATAGGATATGAAATAATGTTTCTTCTTTTTTTGGTTAAACATTCTACGAATCTTCTCAGTTCTCAGATTCTACGAATCTTCTCAGTTCTCTAAATCTCAGTACTCAGAGACACACAGGTCATGTTACTGGTTGTCAAATCCTAAGGCAAAAGTTGCTTAGGAAATTAACATTTTCAGTTTTTATTTCTATGTTCTAATCCCTGTGTGAAAAATAAAACTAAAAAATTAAAAGATGGTATATTCTTTTGAAAACAATCCAAATTACATACATAAAATATATGGCCCAGTGTTATTTTATATAACTCAGGGAGGGACTTGGCTAATCATTTCAAAAGACGGCATCAGTTTGATGTGACAATTATAGTGGCAAAAATAAAAACAAAAAGACAAGCCAACAAGATAGCACAACCTGAATAATAGATTAAATAATAAACAGCAAATAAAAATAAATAGCAACTTACTTCTTTATGATTGAAATTGAGAGCCAGGTGGAACATTATTTTGATCCAATTCATAAACTCTGTGTTCTAATGACATTTCCAACAGTAAGTATTCAAAGGATTATCATTGGTCTTGTTGAAATGCAAATTAGATTTCACTATTCCTCTAGACCACACATTAATAATTCCCACTATTTTCAGACAAAATTACAGATACAAATCTTTCTAATTTAATCTTGCTTTTTGATCCGATTTAGATTCCTATTATTACCTCTACTTTTACCCCATTATCAGGTTTTCTTAAAAATTTTGCATTCCATGAATAGCTCATGTTTCTTTACTTTCCCTCCTCATTTATTGGGGCACTCTGGTGGGTCAGGTCATGATCCCATGATCCCATGATCCCAGGATCCTGAGATCAAGCCCCGCAAACAGGCACTCTGCTCAGCAGGGAGCCTGCTTCCTCCTCTCTCTCTGCCTGCCTCTCTGCCTACTCTCTCTGTCAAATAAATAAAATCTTTAAAAAAATTTGTTTTGCATTCCATGAATAGCTCATGCTTTTCCCCTCATTTATTAAAAAAAAAAAAGATCACTAGAAGATACCAGACTAGTCTTATGAGCTGGAAGTACAATAACTGAGTATATAAGACACTGTCCCTTCTTTTATTATATGTGTATATAAAAAATATATCATTTATGACATATGATACATATATATATTTTTTTGTTTTTTTGTTTGTTTATTTACTTTGCTGTGATACTTCCAGACAGGATCTGGTGCTGTGAGTAAAAGAGGGGTCTGTCCGGTGGGTTCCTGAGTCAGGGAGGAGATAAAGATCCCCAGAAAAGCAGTTAGGAATGACATGTTTTTCTTACCTTTTCTAGTCTTCCACAAAAACATTCCAAGTGATTATCTGGAAGCCAGAGGAGAAGGAGTCTTGGTGATTAACATTTTGAGGATCATGGCAAAAGTTTTCCAACAGCAAAGAGGGAGTTTACTAGCACCAAACTCTTTATATATTTATATAACTTATAACCTAGTCAAGGAAGATCATTATTTTCTAGTGATGATTAGATAAACCATGGATGTACATATACATAATTTTTATTCCCAAAACTCTTGTTACATGCACAGGAAATATGAACCAGCATTCACATTATAATGAAAAGTTAGTACTAAATAAATTACAAACTGTCAGATGCTTGAGGTTCAATTATAAGTATTTGATAGCTGTAGTTTTTAACTCAATTTATTTCACTTATTTTGAGTACTCCAACTATTGATACATGGTGAACAATTTTTGTATATTTGAAGATCCTTTAATTTTATTTAAGCAACAAATTATACTGAGCACCTTCTGTGTGGCACAGACGCTACAGATATGGAGATGCAAAAGATATATTCTACGTTGCTGAGAAGTAGAAGTAGTGGAAGAAGCATCTCTGAAGATAATCACAATACATTATTACTGAATATTGCAATAAAAACTTGAAGAAAATTCTGTGGCATCATAATGAAAAGAGTCACTATGATTGTCTAATGCTTCCAGAAAAGATCAGAGTACTAGCTGGCTCTTACAAAGCAAGAGTACATAAAGAAGAGAAGTTGGTAAAATACTTGCCAAGCTCAAGGAGTAGGACTAGCAAGGAGGCCAGTAAGATCTTAACATGTTTTAGCAACAAATCAATGGGAGTATGGTGTTTATAGAGTTTTTCTGCACCAGTCAAGGAAAGTGAAACTGGTGGTGGAGGCTAGGTTTTGTTTGCCTGTAAAGGGCTGTACATTTAATTCTATAGGACATTTTATCTACTTTTGTTATTTTTTAAGGCATGTTATTTTTCCTAACAAAATTAAGTGTTGAAATCTAATATACAGAAAAATGAAATTGTAGCTGCTTTGTTAAATGGACTTGAAGAAGTCTCTAATTCCTTTTCACTAATCTTTTCTTTGCCACCCCAAGTTAATTAAACCCTTTAATTTATGGGATCCATTAGAAAAATCATTGCTAGATATTAGAGACTCAACATATATATTTAAATAGAGAAATTACATAGTTAAGGTATGGTTTTTTTGTTTTTGTGTGTTTTCTTTTTGTTTTTACAAAGAAAACTCTTATGGAAGGAAAAAGGAAAAAGAAGAAGAGATTCATTCATTAACTTGTTCAATAAATAGATGTTTACTGAGCACCAGCTTTTTGCTAAGCCTAGTCCTAGACATTAGGAATAAGGTTCACTTTCTGCTCTGAAGGTGTTAGTGAAGGAGACCCATGTAAACAAGCAATCCTAGTATATGGTGCTAAGGATGATTTGGGCTAAGTTCAATGTAAAATGGTAACCTTAAGGCATATTGAAGTATCAGGGAGACTCTTGGGAAAAGTGGCATCTAAATAGAGATAGAGAAGGTAAGCAGGAGTTCTTTGATACAGAGAGAGAGGTCAGAGGAGGAGAACACCTCATGCAGATGGACAATAGAATATTCAACAATAGAAATAAAAAACAAAAAATTAATACAGAGATTTGAGGGAACTGCTGTTCAATAAGAGCTTACAGATTACCAAGTTGGAGAGATGAGTTCAGAAAAGTAAGCAATAGCCAAATTGGGATTTCTTCTAAGTCTCATCGAGGATCAAATATTTTACCCTTGGAGAAATACTTTGTCATTGAAGTATTTAAAGAGTTTGGAGGCAGCAAAAACTGTTAGTGCTACTAATGACAGGATTGTTTACCTTTGCTGAGAGATTAAAATATTTCAGAAGTAATAGTATTTGAGTCCTTAAAATTTTGTTGTTTTTACACATCAACACATTGGTTGTTAGGAGATAATCTGTATTGAAGCTAGCTCCATCCAAAGCACTGATAGAGAAATGTGATTATATAATCCCATCTTCTTCACTGCAATTCTATTTGCCTATCACTCATGAAGATAGCCCATTCTCTATTAGCCACTCTCTATTAGCCCATTTGGTTTGGCCACTTTTATTTATTTAGGTATGTTCTATCTTTTCTTTATCAAAACCCAGGTCTTCTTTAGAGGACCTTCTCTTCACTCAAGTCTGATAATATTAATCTTCAATGCCCTTCTATGTTCTTTGTTGATTCAACTGAAAATTTCATAAGCTGCTTCAGCATTTACACTCAATGGAGTGTGTTAAAGTATAGGAGTATAGCATAAATTGAGGTTCCTATTTAACAACTGACATTCTGAATATTTAAAAATTCAATATGTACTCAATAAATAATTGTTGAATGAATGAATGAATGGTCCATTTAGATTATTTACTATTTTTCTAAAGGATGATACATTTATTCACTCATTTAACAAGTGTTTATTGGGTGCTTCCTGTATGTCATACTCTTCCAGGTACTGATTATATAATTGTAAATTAAGAAGAACATAATTCTTGATTTCATGGTATTCCTGAGTGGTAAGATAGATAACATATGAAAAAATTAAATGCATATTTTTTCTGATTTCAAAAAAAGTTTATGAAAGAATATAAAGCAAGAAAGTAGAATAGGTCATGCAGAAATGGCGGTATTCAATTTTTAATTGGGTGGTTATTAAGAGTTTCAGTGAGAAGTTCACATTTGAAAGACACAAAAAGAATAAGAAGGAGTGAAATGTGGTATTCTGGGAAAAGTGTTTTAGCTGAATGAAGAGCAATGCAAAAATCTCAAAAATTTTTGAGATATGTTTGAAAAAAGAAGAGTCACTTGGGAGTGGAACAAAGGGAAAGCAAGTGGAAATGAAATCAGAGGAATAATAGGATGTGAGAAGGAATACTTTGTAGGATCTTCCTGGCTATTCTCAATAATTTGTCTTTCATCTAAGTAAAATCAAAACCATGGGACAGTTTTGAGCAGATGAACGGCATGTTCGAACATGTTGTAACATAAACACACTGGATTCAGTGACAAGAATAGACTAGTGAGTAAGAATAAACTATGAGTAATAAGACTAGGCCCAGAAGTAAGGACACTGGTTAAGCAATAATTACAATGGTTCTCTCAAACATGATATTGATTTATCAAGGTGATGATAAGTAGTTGTAAGAGGATACTGGATACATTTTAAAGAAAGAACTGAGCATTTATTGAAGGATTGGATGTGGGATATAAAAAAAGAAAAGGATCAAAGAAAACCCCAAGGTCTGGGTCTGCACAACTGGAAAAAAAAATAGGGTTTCCATTAAATGAAATGAAGGGGGAGAAATTTGGAGGAAAAGTTGGGATATCTTCATTTTTAAATACCTCTTAAACATGCAAGAGGTACTGTTGAGCTGATAGCAGAAGTCTTAGCTAGAGATGTAAATCTAATATTTATGTGCTTATAAAGAGTATTTAAAACCATGAAACTGAAAGAGATGGCCAAAAAAAGAGGTCCAAAAAAAGAACATTGGACACTTCAACCCATAAGAGCCGAAGAAATGAGGAGAAACCAGAAAAGGTATCTGAGAAGTAGTAGCCAGTGAGATAGGAATTAACAAGGACAACGTTGAGTACTTGGATCTTAGTGAAGAAAGTGTTCCTATGAAGAAGGAATAAACACACATGTCTAGTATTTTTGATAAACCAAGTAAGGTAAGGATTGATGTTTGAACATTTTATGACGTTGACAAGACCAACTTTTTGGCTATTTTTCTAGGGTTGCTTAAGAAAGTGCCACAAACTGGGTGGCTTAAAAAACTCAGAAATTTCTTATCTCACAATTCTGGTAGTTAGAAATCTGAAATCAAGCTGTCAGGGCCATGCTCCCTTTAGGGGATAATCCTTTGTCTCTTTCTTGCTTTTGGTAGTGGTTGATAATCCTTGGTGGTCCTTGACTTGCATCTACATTAGTCCTGTCACTGTTTCTGCTGTGAGAATATGGTATTCTCCCTGGGTATTCTGTGTTTCCTTATAGGAATTCTAGTCATAATGGATTAAGGCCTCACACTATTCTAGTGTGATCTCATCTTAACTAATTATATCTGTAATGGCTTTATTTCCAAATAAGTTGCTGTAGGTTAGCATTTCAACATATCTTTTGGAAAGAGGGAAACAATCCAACCCATAAAAGAGTGGTTCTGGGGAGAATTATGTAAAACGATAATCAGAAATTCTTTTAAGGAAGTATGTTAATAGAGGCACAGAGATATGGGCCATAGCTGGCCGGAAAGTGGTATTACCACATTATATTATGAACTTTTATTTTAATATACAATTAAAAAAAAACATGTTTTTATATTGATGAGAATTAGCCAAAAGAAAAATTAGGGTGAAAAAAAATGTCAATTCAGGAGACGGAGGGAAAATTTGGTGGAAAGATGACTGAATAGTTAAGAAGGATTGAAGCTGGTGCACCACTGAATTTAGCTTTATCCATTTTTTTTTTGTTTGTTTGTTTGTTTTAATTTAAGGAAAGTGGAAAGCAGAAAGCAGAGTGATTAAGTAAAAGTGAGAAAAGGAGGGGAAGAGGTATTGAGGGAGAAAAGGTAAGTTATGAAACTGTTCTCTGGTAAAGTGGAGAAATGAATGGACTGGGAGAATAAAAGGCTAGGGAAATGTGACACAGTTGTTACACAGAAATAAAGGTCCACTGGAGTTAGTTGTCTTCTGTTTGAAGAGAGACCGGAGAGCTTCACTGTGCAGTTTTCTAAAAAATAAAAAATAAATAAATAAATTGGTTACTCATTGAGGGTTATATAGTTTGCACTTTATTATTATGCAATTTAGAAACCATTCTATACAGAAAGACTCCAGGACCAACAACGTAAGGATTTTTTAGAGGCGTGGGGGTAGGAAGCGTGGGCGCCCAGGGAGTGGGGTCTCTGAAGGGCCAGGGGCGCTGTCCTCAAGGACTGGTAACTCTGTCGGGTCCCATATGGGGTTTCGGAGCAAAGCTAGGGCCCAGACTCAGACCCCCAAGTTCTCAGGGGTCGCAGAGTGGTTGGGCAGTTCCGAGGGGGCGGTTGGGGCGGGGTGAACGCGGAGGACCAGTGCTCAGCGCACTTCTGAGAGCTGGAGGGGTCTCGCGGGGAACGCGGCCCGAGAGAGCGGGAGAGCGAGCTTCAGACGGTCCTCGCCGGCTGGGGACGACGCCCAGGCCTGGGGGTTTCCCGTGCGGGGACACGGGTGACCCGAACTTCCCGGGGCGCGGGAATCCCACCGCCAGGGACCCCTGCGGGCCGAGTGGCCGGCTCACGCGTGAGCGCTAAGCTCCAGACTCAGCTAAACTTGTTTTTGGGGCAGGTAAGAGGAAACCGTGAGGGAGCTAGGAAATGAGAAGACAGCTGCTTTAAAGTGAGGGTGACGAGGAACTGTGGAATATAAACTGGGCAAAGAAGGAAGGAGATGCACGGGAAAGAGGGACACTGAAATGTGGTAATATCACTGGATCTCACTGGTGTATCAGTGGGGTCGTGCTAGAGGAGAGAAAGCCGCAGAGGTGTTGCACTCCAGTGAGAGAAAATGCAAAACGGGATTAGGGAGTCTGGTGGGAGAATGATCTTGAAGCAGCACTGAGGACGGTGGGGGTTAGCTTCTCTGCCTCGCAGCCTGGTTCTGTGAAGGCTGTGAGAGAGAACAGTTGTCAGTTGTGAATGGTAATTAAGAAGATGAAGAGGACCCAGTGTCTTCGGAATCTTTGTGGTTTAGAAATTTGGATGGTTAAAGGTAGGAAGAGGGAGGTTTGTTGTTGTTTTTGTTGTTTAGGAGAGTGTAGAGTTCTGGAGTTCTCGTTGGACTTCTGATTCTGAAAACTGGGAGAACAGAGAGGCAGCTTTTACATTCTAACCACTGTGATCCCCCCCTCAGCTTATGTTCATGGTGTATATTAACGTATATTTTTAAAAAAAATTTTTTTGAATGCTTTGACATCTTAAAATATATTTTTGACTTGGAGGAGACTGGCTTAGAAGAGACCAGCCAATTCTTAGAGATATCAAAGCGCCTACACGGAATCTGGAAAACTAACCAATCCAGAGCCATTCCTGTTCTACCTGGCCCCTGCACTTCAGGACATAATATTCCTCTAAGTAGTTACCCTAGCAGCCAGGAACTAGTCAAGAGATCACTTCCAGAACGCAGTGGGATTACTTAAACTAGCCAATTCTAAACTGTTTAACCTGCCCTGCCTTGTCTTTTTCTTGAAAGCCCCAGCAAAGGCTCTGGTCTAATGCTTTCCTCTGCTCCTGTCTTCTTTCTCTCGACCACCTATGCCTACTGTTTCTAGGAACTGTAAATACAAAACTTGTTTTTTTTTTTTCCCCCCACCCCCCGGAGCCTCTCCTCTGTCTCCTCTTGTGGCCGTACATAACCAACCATCTCATAAAATAATACAAAACGTGGGGTCAGCATGTATTCATTACATTGCTTATTTGCAAATCTAATGTATGTGCTGCCGAAACGAGCACGCTTATTTGCAAATCTAATAAATTGAAGTAAAAGAAATTTTGGATTTTGACAGACATTCTTGGTCTGACCTAACTCAAGCATTCATTTCTAAAATAGAATCAGTCTTGGGTGTTTTGGTGGCTCAGCTGGTTAAGCATCTGACTCTTGATTTGGGCTTAGGTCTTGATCTCAGGGTCATGATCTCAGAGTGGTGAGATTGAGGCCTGTGTGAACCCCATACTGGGCCTGGAGCCTGCTTCTGATTCTCTCTCCTTCTCTCTCTCTCTCTACACCTCCTTGCCCGCACCACCACTTGCTCACGCACTCTTTCTTAATAAAAATAATAATAATTGGAATCTGTCAAAGGCAGAAACCAATGGTCGCTGTATGTTTCGGTGTATAGATGATATAAATAGACATTTGGTGTATAGATTATATTGTTGTCATGCTTTGTGACATTTAGTGTTTTAAAGTGGCATTAATTTTCTTATATAATACTTTTTGTCCAGAGAGATTGAAACCTCTGCTTTCTTATTGTCTTTATTTGCCTGATAAATCTTTATCCATCCCTTTTTTTAGTCTCTTTGTGTTAGTGTCTCTTTTAAGTACAACATAGATTTAAGTTTTGCTTACAGTGAATCAGAAAATATTTCTCACAATGGGCGCATCAAACCCATTACATTTATTGCTGTGACTAATATATTTGATTTGAACTCATTGTACTCTATTTTTAACTTATTGTGGTGTTTAGAAACATATATATATATGTACACATATATATAATTCTTTTAGTGCTTATCTTTATATCAGTTAACTTTCATGATACTCTAAGAACAGGGGTCAAAACTTTTTCTGGAAAGGGCAGAAAGTAAATATTTTAAACTTTGTGTGCCCGTCAGTGGTTGAACTGGTATAAATACTGTTCAAAGCAATCAAAGATAATAAAGAAATGGACATGGCCAGATCAGACTAGTAGGGGACAGATATGAGCCAAATTCTTGTAGTTTGCTGACTTCTGCTTTAGACTCCATTTTCTTTAGTTTTTACCACTTGGTTTTCCATCTTAAAGTGACTTATTTTGACTCCCACCTATGATCTTTATGCAAAAAAAAAAATCTGAATTTCTTTGGGTATTACTGCATTTTTATCAATATTAATTCTTCTAATCCATGGGCACAGTATACCTTTACATTTATTTGTGTCACCTTCAATTTCTTTTGTTATGAAAGATTTTATAATTATCAGTGTAATTATTAGGTCTTTCACTTCCTTGGTTAAATTTATTCCTAGGTATTTTGTTCTCTTTGAAGCTATTGTAAATAGAACTTTATTTCTTTTTCTGATAGGTTATTATTAGTGCATAAAGATGCAGCAGATTTTTATATATTAATTTTGTATCCTGCAACTTTACTGAATTCATTTATTAGTTGTAACAGGTTTTCTTCTTTTTTTTTCATTTTTGGTGTTTTCTATATAAAATACGTCATCTTTCAAAAAGTGACAGTTATAATTCTTTCTTTCTTTCCAATTTGGATGACTTTTATTTCTTTTTCTTGCCTAATGGCTTTGAGTAGGACTTCCAGTACTCTGTTGAATATATGTGGCAAGAGTGTGCATCCTTGTATTGTTTCTGATCTTAGAAGAAAAGTTGACCTTTGAGTATGATGTTAGTCTTGGGTCTGTCATATAAGGCCTTTATTGTATCGAGGTACAGTCCCTCCATATTTTTATCATAAATGGATGTTAACTGTTGTCTATGCTTTTTTTGTATCTGTTGAGGTGCTCATATGATACTTCTTTCCTTTGTTAATGTAGTGTATCACATTGATTTGCATATGTTGAATTATCTATGCTTCCCTGGAATAAATCCCACCTGATCGTGATGTGTGGATTTTTTAATGTATTGTTGAATTAGACTTATGAATATTTTGTTGGGATAATTTGCCTCTATGTTCTTCAAGGATATTGGCCTGTAATTTCCTTTTCTTGTGTTTTTGCCTGGCTTTGGTATTAGGGTAATGCTAGTTTTGTGAGATAAGTTTGGAAATGTTTCCTCTTTTGTTTTTTCTGAGAAGAGGTTGGAAAGGATTAGTTAATAGTCTTTTATTATCCATTGTATTTCTGTGGTATCAGTTGTAACTTCTCTCTTTCATTTCTTTCATTTCATTCTCTCTTAACCCCCTCCCTTTAGTGATTATAGCTAAAGGTTTGCCAATTTTTATTTTTTCAAAAAGCATGCTCTTAATTTTATTGATCTTTTCTATTGTATCCTTAATCTCTGTTTCATTTATTTCTACTCTGATCTTTGCTATTTCTTTTCATCTACTAACTTTAGGCTTCTTTTTTTTTCTTATTCCAATTCCTTGAGGCATAAAGTTAGGTTGTTTACTTGAAATCTTTCTTGTTTCCTGATGTAAGCCTTTATTTGTATAAAATTCTGTCTTAGAATTGTTTTTGTTATATTCCATAAGTTTTGACATGCTGTATTTCCATTTTCTTTTTTTTTAAGATTTTTATTTATTTATGTATATATTTATTTTTTGAGAGAAAGAGAACATGTGTGAACATAAATGTAGGGGCAGAGGCAGAGAGAGAGAGAGAGACTCTCAAGCAGACTCCCTGCGAGGCGTGGCTTTGGGTTTGATCCCACAACACTGAGATCATGACTTGAGCCGAAATCAAGAACTGGACATTAACTGACTGAGCCACCAAGGTGCTCCTGCATTTCCATTTCCATTTATCTCAAGATTTTTTTTAAAGATTTGTTTATTTATTTTATTTGAGAGAGAGAGAGAGAAAGAGCCCATGCATGAGTTGCAGGGGAAGGGCAAAAGGAGGGGGAGAGAAAGAGACTCCCTTCTGAGTATGGGGCCCAAATCTTACACTGAGATCATGACCTGAGTTGAAACCAAGAGTCACATGCTTAACCAGCTGAGCCACCCAGGCACCCCTCAGGATATTTTTATATTTTTATTTCTCTTTTGATTTCTTCTTTGACCCATTGATTATTCAGTAGTATTTTGTTTAATCTCCACATATTTATGACTTTTTCCAGTTTTATTCTTGTAATTGATTTCTAGTTTCTTACCATTGTAGTCAGAAAAGATATTTGATATGATTTCAACCATCTTAGTTTAACTAATACTTGTTTTGTGGCCTCACATATGATCTGTCCTAGAGGATAATCTGTGTGCACTTGAGAAGAATTTGTATTCTGTTGCTTTGGATGGCATGTTCTGGCAAAATCTTAGTCTATCTGGTCTAACATGTCGTTTAAGGCCAATGTTTCTTTATTGATTTTCTGTCTGGGTAATCTATCCATTGATGAAAATGGAGTATTAATGTCCCCAACTGTGATTGTCTTGCCATCTGTTTCTCTCTGTAAATCTGTTAATATTTGCTTTATGTATTTAGATGTTCCTATGGTAAAGGCATAAATATTTACAAATGTTATATCCTCTTGTTAGATTTATCCCTTCCCCATTATATAATGACCTTTTTGTCTCTTATTACAGTATTCATCTTAAATTATTTTTTTAAAGATTTTATTTATTTATTTGACAGAGAGACAGAGAGTGCAAACAAAGGGAGCAGCAGGCAGAGAGAAGCAGCTCCCCACTGAGCAGGGAGCCCAATGTGGGACTCAATCCCAGAGCCCTGGGATCATGACCTGAGCCAAAGGCAGACAACTGACTGAGCCACCCAGGTGCCGCTTAAAGTCTCTTTTGTATAACATAAGTATAGGTACCCCAAGCTTTCTTTTAGTTTCCATTTGGAATATCCCTATGTGTTCAGTCTGTGTGTGTCCTTACTTTTGATAGAAGTCTTTTATAGGGAGCACATAGATCAGTCTTGTTTTTTCCCATTCAGCCAGTCCATCTTTCTATTGGAGAATTTAGTATGTTATATTCTAGTAATTATTGATAGGTATGTTATTGCCATTGTGTTGCTTTCTGGCAGTTTTGTAAGTCCTGTATTCCTTTCTTTTTCTCTTGCTCCCTGCCTTTTTGATTTGATGTTTTTCTGTTTTCATATACTTAGATTCCTTTTATCCTTTTTGTTTCTATTTTTGGTCTTTGGCTTGTGGTTACTAGAAGGCATACACAAAAGGTTTACATAAGGCTATATTTTTAACAGTTTATATTAAGTTGATAACAATTTGAGTTTGAACACATTCTACAGGTCTATATTTTTATCCCCGCCAACTGTTTTATGTTTTAAATGTCACAATTTAAATCCCTTAATCTTGTATATCAATTAACACATTTTTTTAGTTATTGCTTGTATTTGTTAATACCTTTAAATTGTGCATGCAGAACTGGTGAACTTTATTATACATAGGTTGTACCTCAAAGAAGCTGATTAAAAATTTAGTAATTAGGGGGCGCTTGGGTGGCTCAGTGGGTTGGGGCCTCTGCCTTCGGCTTAGGTCGTGATCCCAGGGACCTGGGATCGGGCCTCGCATCGGGCTCTCTGCTCAGCGGGGAGCCTGCTTCCTCCTCTCTCTCTCTGCCTCTCTCTCTGCCTCTCTCTCTGCCTCTCTCTCTGCCTACTTGTGATCTCTGTCTGTCAAATGGATAAATAAAATCTTAAAAAAAATAAATAAAAATTTAGTAATTAGATAAAGTAAATAACTAGTCATATGAGGATAATTTTTAATATATATATAGAAAAATATAACTTTCTTTCATCGTACCATATTCAAAAATGAATTTTAGGTGGATTAAAGAGGAGGAGATGATGGTACTAGGGAGAATAATCCAGAAAGACTTTCTTTCATCCATAAAGTTTTAATGAAAGAGTTGGAGAGCAGAGATGAAAGTAAGAATGAAAGGAGAGGAAAAATATGAAGAAAATACAAAAAATAAGTTACATTATGAGTGTCAATTAGGTGTATATTACAGTATGACTTGCCAATTCTGTACTCTAAAATAACAAGACTAAATAATAACAGTTTTAAAAAGAAGTAAAAAGAGACAGAAGTACAAAGTAGAAATTTTGAAAACAAGTGCAACAATTATTAAACATAAGAACATCGATACCCAAACAAAATTATTTGTCATTTATTCTCAAGGATTAATCCTTCTTGAAGGACAATAAATAATATAGGATATTATCATATTATAAGTAACTACATTTGTCAGTGAATTTCCAAGAGGAAAATAAAATTGTTGTAACCAATTGTGTTTTCTAGCCATGTCCGTGACAATATTTCTAGTTAGACATCACGTTTCCTTTTACGGGAAAATGGTATCTGTGGCCCCTCCTTTTAAATCTGGAAGTGGGCTTGTGAATACTCCAACCTACAGAGTATGATTTATACCAAATAAATTTCAAGGCAAAGTCATATTGAAGCTCCAACTTCCCCTTTGCTAACTCTTGGGACACATGTTTTGGAGCCTGAGAAGCCATGAACAAGGCCAGCTACCTTGAAGCTTCTGTGTTGCAAAATCACATAGAAATGAAGAGAGATACCCAAGGAATCCTTAGTCATTCTGTGGTGCTCAGTCAAGCCTTTCTAGCCAAGGCTTTGCATTCCAGACACTGTCATGTGAGAAGATGAGATTTTGAATGATTACAGACTAAAGGCTTCAAGCTGTCCCACCTGATACAGAGTGGAGCAGAAATGAGTTAGTCCTGCTGAGGTGCCAGCTCAGACACCAGATCCATGAGCAAAATAATTATTTTACACCACTAATTTTCGTTTTTGTGTGTGTGTGCAGCATTAGAGATCTAAAACATTTGCTTAAAAGGAAGGTTGGTAGGAAACACTGTCAAATGACGAAAGACAGTAAGTTCTTTTTGATCTGAGTTTTTGTAGGACAGTGTAGATTTCATGTCTGTATCTTTAGACAACATGTAAAATGTAGAATAGAATCTTAGAAAAGAGGTCTAGAGGAGTTGTAGATAGGGAGACACTAGTTCAAAAATGATCTCTTGTGAAGGTATGCATGCTGTACTTTCATATTTCCAAGAAGTGATCACTCCTGGTTAAAAGTTCCAGATCGGGGTGCCTGGGTGGCTCAGTGGGTTAAAGCCTCTGCCTTCAGCTCAGGTCATGATCCCGGGGTCCTGGGATCGAGCCCCACATCTCTGCTCAGCAGGGAGCCTGCTTCCTCCTCTCTCTCTCTGCCTGCCTCTCTGCCTACTTGTAATCTCTGTCTGTCAAATAAATAAATTAATAAAATCTTTATAAAAAAAGTTTCAGATCATCTGGAAGATGATATCAAACAGAATTCTTATAGTGTATTTTTGTTTGTTTATTTTCTATTTCCCACGACATCAACCTACTTATTCAATTTACTGTTATTAACACTAACTCATAGTTGTTCTGTCAGTTTTATTTAGGTTGTGTAAATTAAGGGTGATCACAAGTTAAAAGTTAAATTGGAACTTAGAATGGTTAAATTGATCCTTTTTTGCCTGGCACACAAATAAAAGTTGTTTGTACAACTCTTTTTTTTTTTAAGTTTTAATTTTAAAAAAGTAATCCAACAAATGTTCTGTGAAAACCTGCTAGATTAGGAACCATTAGGCAAGCAATCATGAGTTATAGAAAGATGCTGCCTTTACAGATATAAATATCTAGAAGGGAGAGTAAGACCTTTCAACATAAAACACACATATTTAAATAAATAAAATAAAGACCAGGGTATGGCAAATGCTGCAATAACATAGAAACTCAAAATGATGATATCTGTCAAGTCAATGAAGGAAGCTTTTCCGTGCTTTTGGCCTATCAGTAAATGCATATTGTTGATTGACCAAGAGAATATTTTAGATAGAGTAAACATTTTAGATAGAACATTTTAAATAGAGTTTGTGTACACTTCTAAACTTGAAGAACCACAGAGCATAGCTGGAAACACTGTGTAGTTGAATTTATTTTGAAAAGTACATGCATTCTGAGGTAAGAATATTGGATTTTATCTTTTGATAAAATTGCTTTTGATGGTTTGAAGATAGAGTTGGCATGATAAAAACTGCATTTTAGAAATGTATACTTTTATATTAAGGATAAATCTGAAATCCAGAGTATGAATTTACTAGTTAGGAGATATATATACCTATATATATATATATATTTGTGAATTTAAGTGGTATATGGTGTATTTTCAGCTTAAGATGATGGAATAAAGATTTGTTGTTATCTTCTAAATAGAAATAGTAAAAATAAGAGAAACAATAAGCAGAAATGCAATAACAAACAAAACAAACAAACTTGTTTTTAACCAGAATTGGGAAGCACCAGTGCCTACAGCATCAATACATGAACAAATGTACTGAGTGTGTTAGACTTTGGCCAGATTCTCTAGGCAACTATATTTTCTAAACTACAAGACACAAACTGAGGAGTAAAACCAACTTATTTTGAAAAAACAGATCACAGTGTAGAAGCTTGTTGTAGAAATCGCCTGAATTTTGATTGGTAATACTTGGGTTAGAGGAGAAGCTGGAAATCATGCAGACATTCCATCACTGCAAAAGCTAGCCTTTATTGAGACAAATTAGAAGACAAACTATGGGTTGCAAACAGCCTTACTGCTGCCAATATTCGTCAGCTGAAGTTAAGTAATCATTTAGTAGTAATCATTTCTCTCTCTCTCTCTCTCTCTGTCTGTCTCTTACACACATACACACACACACACACACACCCCTTCCCTCCCTCCCTCCCTCATTCTGAGGGAATGGTTTTGGCTCTCTTGAATACATTCACTTTTCTCCACAGAAAGATACTTTGTTGTGTGTGTCTTTCATTTATAGTCTCTCTGGTCCAGGTAAAGTTAATTCCATCCTTGGCTTTAGAGTTGAGAGTGAAAGCCCCCACCCTCATGTCCTAGACATTGTTATTTATGAATGACCTATCACTCAACAGAATAAATACATTAGATTGAATTTCAGAAATTTGGAAGTGAAAGCGAGGAAGTGAAATACTGTCCCTTTCTTATCTTGTGATTTGGGGATTTTATTATTTCTGTGTACCAGATATTCAACTCTAGTCTCTTAAGAAAATAAGCTTTATTTTTCTTTTGGACTACTAGAGCATTAAAAAAATAATAATAAGACAGGTGTAAGTACAGTCATTACAAGACTTAGGAGTCTGGGCTCCATCCAGGTCCATTCTCTGTTCTCCCTGTTATGACTCTTAAAGTCACAAAATGTTTGCTCCATCTGCAGGTAGAAAAAAGGAGGAAGGGCAAGGAGCTAATACCTGGGTCAACTCAATCTATTCAGTTATTCCAGGAAAGTAGTGTCATTACTGGATCACATCCAGTAGAGGTCTTCTTTTTCATTTTAAGAACTGGCTCATGTCACTCCTCATTGTCACACAGTCTGGGAACACAAATAGTGCTCAACTGGATACATTGCAGCTCTAAACAAAACTGTGCTTCTATTAGTAAAGGAGAAAAGAAAAACAGATATTGAATGGTTAATGCATTTTCTGAAAGATTTGGTGAGAGGGGTATTAAAGACTAGAACTCCTGGAAATAGAAGAAATCCAGAAGAAAACAGGACTGAGAAACCTCCTAATACAGGTAGGCTAGGTCCCATAACCCAAAGGGGGATCCCACAGGGCCAGCCAAGAGGGTCTTTGATTCATACACGATAGAAATCAAACACGAGCTGGAGGAAGTAGAAATAGAGTTTACTGAATGGTGTAGGTAACAGAGAATAGTGGATGGAGTGTCTGGGAGACTCAGAAAGGAAAAGAGAATGAGTCTCGTTGCTTGGGCCTAGGAGTTTATATTGGAAAGAGGAATAGAGTACATGTTCCTTCAGAAATCCAGGGTAGGGAACAATCAAAGGCAAGTCTCAGGTAAACAACAGGTGTTATTCTGTAAATTACTGAAGATAAGGATATTGATGCCAGTATCAAGTGAGGTTTATTTGAAGCTAATATCCTGGACTATGTTCTGGACCTGGCTCTTAGATCTTATCAGGTGCTTGGGACCTAGGACAAAACCCAGAGAATTATTTGCTTTCTTGCTTCCCCTTGTAATGGGAACAGAGTTTCTTTAGCTTACTCAGGCAAAATATGGAAAATGAGTAGATGAGGTATAGTAGAAAAACAGCAGAGATGGAGCTGATAATTCTGATGACTCTGATATTCTGGCTCCTGTGTGTTGGTGAGCCCTACTCTGGAATTTTCAGACCCTGAATAAGAGCAATTCAGATAATTCCTTAATCCAGTTGAAGGTGTGTGTGAATGTATTTCCTTGCAGTTGAATAGGTCCAAACATAGCAGACCCAGAGTGAGACTTCTGGCTATACCAGAGTTGCACCAGGCCACATTAGAGATGCTCATAAGAAAATGACAATGCTCTAAGGTCAATGTCCCTGGGTTTAATCTGTCATCACCCTAATTCACCACTCTACTTTTTTCTTTATTATAAACTTCTGCAAAGTTTTTTTTTTTTTTTGGAAGAACTATCATTCATAAAAAAAAATTAAAAAGCAGTATTGGGGAGCCTAGGTGGCTCAGTCATTTAAGTATCTGCCTTCAGCTCAGATCATGACCCCAGGGTCCTGGGATCTAGTCACCCACTGGGCTCTGTGCTCAAAGTGGAGTCTGCTTCTCCTTCTCCCTCTGCCCCTCCCCCTGCTCAGGATTTCTCTCTCTCTGTCTTTCATGCTTTTTCTCTCTCAAATAAATAATTTTATTTAAAAAAATAGCTGTATCATGACAAAAATAATTGAAAATAAAACATGAAGATGGGCTTAGCATCCAAAAGATATTTATGAACATACTAGCAATATGCTAGACAGATTATACCATAAAGCAGGTAAAATTTAGTGTACACATTTTGTCATTAAATAAATTGAAGTAATTATCAATGAAACCTCTCTATAAAACAAGATAGCATAGTGAGATGAGAGTGATACAATGCTAAAAGATGAAAAATTATGTCACAAAGTTAATATATTAATATATTTAGATATCAAGAAGAAAATATCACAGAAATACAGATTGCAGTAGAAGTAGACAAAAGGAAATATATTCTCCTAAAAATAGTTGGAGAGAGAAAGTAGATAATTAAGAAAATTGAATGAAATGTAAAATGTAAAATGAAATGTAAAAGAAAATTTGTTAAAAAAAAAAGAAAGTTTTGGAAGAAAGTAATAATTATGTGTTATAGAAAAAGACGATCTAATGTATGCATTATTACTGACCCTTATAAAGAAAGCAAAACAAGTAGAGTGGGAAAAATGAAAGCAGAAACATATTTTTCAGAGACAATCTAAGAAGACTGTCATAAAATAAATGAAAACTTGAAGCTACATCCTGAAATTATAAGGAAGTTTAGAGAAAAAACATGTTTAGGAAAAATAATGCAGATCAATTAACATAAGCGTAATTCCAAGAAAAAAAATTATGCCACGCAGAGGGGAAATGGAATTTGATTATAAGTTGGAATAAGGCTGGCTTTAGAATACATTTGTAAGAACATGACAATTAGAAAATGAAGAAGTATTGTTTCAAAATCATCAGGGAAGTAAAGTGTGAAATTCAAGACTTTTAGATTGAGCTAACCTCTCACTCAAGCATGAAGGCAACAGAAAACTTTAAAAATTCAAGAAACATACCTCTAGTAAGCCAATTTAGAGGACAAATTTTAAGAGATGAATTGGGCAGCTTGATAAAATTAGTTAATTTTTTGATCTTTGTCAATGTCAATTAAGCAACACAATTTTGGCAATTAGGGTGACAGAATGTGGAAGGAAAAAATTTAGATACATAAATTTAGATACATAACTACTACCTATACAGAGGTGATATTTAAATAATAATTTAAGCCAATAAAATTCAAAAATGTCAGGATATGAAGAAAAGAAGTACTAGAATGAGGCCATTGAGGCTGTGGAGAAGGTAGAGGAAACACAAGGAATACAAAGGCATCTTAACTTTGTAGTTAAGTATTAGTTCTTGTGTCAGATTGTTCTGGCTTGAAAGTCTTGGCTCTGCCCCTTTCCAGCTCTGTGACCTGCTACTTCACATCTGTATAAAAAGGTATACCCATGATGTTCCTCCCACATATGATTGTTAGCAACATTAAACTAATGAGTCAGGTGTCTGTGGAGTACTTAGAGCATGGCACACATTGTACCCTGGACAAGTAGTCTTTTTTTTTTTTTTAAGATTTTATTTATTTATTTGACAGACAGAGATCACAAGTAGGCAGAGAAGCAGGCAGAGAGAGAGAGAGGAGGAAGCAGGCTCCCTTCCCTGGTGAGTAGAGAGCCTGATGCGGGACTCAATCCCAGGACCCTGGGATCATGACCTGAGCCGAAGGCAGAAGCCTTAAACCACTGAGCCACCCAGGCGCCCCATGGACAAGTAGTCTTAACTAAAAATACAGGGTCATGTTTAACAAGAAGTGGGTTCAAATCTTAGGTTCTTGAGAAAAGAGAATCTAGTGGCTCAGTGGGTTAAAGCCTCTGCCTTCGGCTCGGGTCATGATCCCAGGGTCCTGGGATTGAGCCCCACATCGGGCTCTCTGCTCAGCGGGGAGCTTGCTTCCTCCTCTCTCTCTCTGCCTGCCTCTCTGCCTACTTGCAATCTCTACCTGTCAAATAAATAAATAAAATTTAAAAAAAAGGATTATTCTAAAAAAAAAAAGAGTCTAACTTTCAGTTTTATCTCTTACTCCCTTGGAGTCTCTGAAATGGCAATGGACTTCAATTAACCCACTGATATGAATTATACTATTCTTTTCCATTTTGGAATAAAGAAATGATTACCAAATTCTTTTTTAAGCTGCATGTATGTTTAAGGGCATTCTGTGTGTGTGTGTGTGTGTGTGTGTGTGTGTGTGTGTTTTAATGATATAAAGATTTTTGCTATATTACCTTGAAAGCCATTTACAATGTTCAGTGTATTTTTCAATGTCATGTAATGTTTTCTCGCATATACTGTAATTTATTTTACTCTAATCATTTTTTGAGATCTTCATTTTTTGTTTGTAATTTAAAGCATGTTGTGATAAATAATCTTTTACTGAAATTTTTAAGTCCATCCATTGTTATTTCTTTTGAATAAATTCTTAAAAGTAGACTTGCTGTCTTAAAGGGATTATTTGACTGTTAATAACTAATTTTAAAATATTATTCATAAAAGTTATGGCAACTTATGTTCCCATTAGCACTGAGAGTTTCTGTTTGTCTCTGCCAACAATCAATATCAGCATTAGTTTTTAAGTTGAAAGTGATATCTTACTACTTGATTTTGCATATCATTTGTCATATTTTGCATATCATTTGTCACATAGTTTAAGATATATGTTAATCATAGGATTTGAGGGGCACCTGGGTGGCTCAGTCAGTGAAGTGTCTACCTTCAGCTCAGATCACAATCTCAGAGTCCTGGGATGGAGCCCTGAGTAGGGCTCCCTGCTCAGAGGGGAGTCTGCTTCTCCCTCTCCCTCTGCTCCCCACCCCCCCACTTGTGTTCAATCTCTCTCTCTTTCTGAAATAAATAAATAAACTTAAAAAAAAAAAACGGGATTTGAGAGCCAGAATTCTTTTGCATTTAAATTCTGGATTTGCCAGTGTCTGGCAAGGTGTACTTTGGTAAATTAATCTCACTGATACTCAGTTTCTGGATCTGTGAAACAGGAAAATTACATTGCCCTGTACAAAGCAGTTTTAGAAGCTTTCATTGATATCTTGCATGTCGAGTTGCTTGTACATGGTATATAATAAATAATTCGTATCTAAAGTAAATATATCATTCATATATTAATAATAGATTATTTTAGGTAAAGAGCATCTTCATACGCTTCATACTTTTTAAATGAAGTGTTCATTGTACCTTTTTTTCTGTTCCTTTTTTTTAAATTTTAGTGGTAGGATTGTTATATGCAAATTGACCTCCAGGAGATTGGCCTGCCACTTGCTAACTTTCAGTTTGCTGTGACTTGTTTTTGCCCTGTACTCCTAGAAAAGCTGCTTTGGAAAACCTCTGTCACTGCCAACTAGTCGTTGTCCTTTCCTCAACTATGCCTAGCCTGCCCTTTTCCCTCTTCTCTGCTCACTCTCCTTTCTCTGGAAGAGTAACTTTGAGCGTGGCCTTGCTCTCTTCTTTCTATCTTGTTCCTTCTGTACTGTATCTAATGGATATTAATCCACATTCTTTGCAGGTATATGCTATTATTTCCTAGATCCTAGTTTTGATGAGGATGTTTCTCTTCCAGGATTAGTTCATGAAGAACTTGTATTCATGTTGATACCTTACTGAAAGTTAATCCAGGAAACATTTTCAGACAATCAGTGTTTGTAAATGTTGGTTTTGTCAATTTATCTATGTGTTCTCCTCCAGGGAAACAATTAATCTGACATGATTTTTTAAGATGTTCTTGGCTAGCATCCAGGCGTTTAAAAATAAATAGATAAAAATATGAAAAAAGCATGTTTAATTTTATGCCATCTTTGAACTCACTTATATGTTCTTTAAGTGAACACTCTATTAAATGTATATCTTTTATTACTTTTTAATTTATCAGAACTAGAAAAAAATGGTCTCATTAGAGATTGAGTTCTCTACCCAGAAGTGCCTCCAAATGAGGAAACAGTGCACTATAACACATGAAGTGATTCTAACAAATTGCTAATTAAGATATCTGTTCTCTATTTTTTGATGAGTGGGAAACAAAAGTACTGAAACTTTATTCAAATATCATAATTATTATAAGTAATATACATTTCACTTAGCTCTTTTTGTATCTTCTTCTGTTAGTGTTTTATAAGCTATATATGCTTTATATAAAAGGGGGATGGACGCCTGGGTGGCTCAGTGGGTTAAGCTGCTGCCTTCGGCTCAGATCATGATCTCAGGGTCCTGGGATCGAGTCCCACATTGGGCTCTCTGCTCGGCAGGGAGCCTGCTTCCCCCTCTCTCTCTCTGCCTGCCTCTCTGCCTACTTGTGATCTCTCTCTCTGTCAAATAAATAAATAAATAAAATCTTTAAAAAAAATTAAAAAAAAAAGGGGGAGAAAGAACATCTTCGAATGTAGGGGGGAAATGAAAACTGAACTTTGGAAGATAGATACACACACACACACACACACACACACACACGTTGCTTTTGTATATTCTAAAAGCCTCAACTGCTTTTCAGTGTTGCTTTACTAAATCAAATTCAAAGCTTATCCTTTTCCATGATCCATCTATATCAGTATTGAACAAGCAAAATCTATCGTCTATCAGTACAATATTATTACCCGATATTTTTGGTTAATTTTTTCCAACCCACACCTGTAAAAACACTTGATAATTAAGTATTATCAAGAAGAAGATTTACCAAAAATGCATCCTTGCTTCATTTTTTACTTCTGCTTAGCTTGACCTTTTTTCAGTTGAGCTCAAAGCATTCCATCTTCTCTCCATTTCCTCAATCCCTTGAATAATAAGCATACTCTATTATTTGTTACTAAATCAACCTGAGCACTTTACATTCTCATTACATAAGTTTGGTTTGTGGGCCAACTGTAGTGGTATTACCTACAAGCTTTTAAAAATGCAGAATTTCAGTCTACATTTCAGATTCACTAAGTTACAATCTACATTTTAAAGTCATGATTATATGCTCATTAAAGTTTGAAAATCGGAAGTTTGATCAGATCGATATCTGGTCCTCATCAGCCATTTTCTCTTTATAACTTTTTGCTTGATTTATGTCCCACCCAATGTTGAGGTTGCTTTGAGAGAGGCTACCAAAAAATTCCTAATAATCAAATCCAGGTTTTCCACGTCACCTTTTCTTCCAGCCTTTTTTTCAACATATTTCAGTGTCTGCCAACTTTCCTTTCTAAAGTGTTCTTTCATAAGTCCTTTTATGGTGGTAGTGGGACTTCTCTTTCTTCTTTTGGAACTGCATCTGTTTTGTCTCCATTCCTTCTTTCAAACACGAATGGCAGGAACATTTCAACATTCTGGATTTTGTTGTCATGTTTGTTCTATTCCTTGATAAAATTACAATCATTTTTAAAATGTGCATAATTAATTTGAAGTATCTGACTTCCAAGTCCTTATCTCTGGTCCACATTTATTTACTGAGATAACTTTTCTTAATAAGATTTTATTTATTTATTTATTTATTTATTTATTTATTTATTAAACAGAGAGATAGAGAGAGCACAAGCAAGCAGAGTGGCAGGCAGAGGGAGAGAGAGAAGCAGGCTCCCTGCTGAGCAAGGAGCCCAATGTGGGACTCAATCCCAGGACCCTGGGATCACATCTTGAGCCAAAGGCAGCTGCTTAACTGAATGAGCTGCCCAGGTGTCCCCTGAGATCTCTTTTATCTTAAACAGTTTGAAGAGTATTCCAGCCTGGTCATCTTCAAGGTCAATGGGTTCAAATTGAAACTAGACCTTTTCTTCCCAAACTAGATTTTTTTTTCTTCTCTTTTGGATATTTGGCAAAATGTCATGGTTTATTTCTCAGTACACTGTAAATTCCTTAAAGTTGTGGATCAATTTAATCTATTTAGCTCCTTATAATTTGAAGGCAGAATACAAAACAATTTCCATTTAGCTTACCTGCCTAACCGAATTCTTACATTCAAAAGTCTGTTGTACTAAAGTGGTTCTTCAGAACATCTGGTGGGGTTCTCTAAATTAGGGTTATGATAATAACTTAGGAAAGGTTTACACTAAAATCTCTTTACAGAATAAACTATATGAAGAATTCTAAATAGCTACCTCAAATGCATGTGAGTCATATATAGTTGTATTTCCATTTCTATATATCTGTCTCAAACTATCTGTCTTTCCATATATTAAAAAAAGAAACTACTGGAATATATGGAAACTACTGGAGTATGAAGTATCTATACATTATTCATGGTGCAGATCCTTTTCTTCATTTATGGCCGTATTTCCTTGTTCACTCATCTTGCTAAGTGTTATATTTCTGTCATTTATATTAATATAAGTTGGAGTTTTCTTTTTTGGACTGATGTGCAACCCATAGGGAAATTTTGGTTTCTTTAATGGGTCCAAATTAGAAGTTAGTACAGAGTTCAGTAATTATATTTCTGTAACCTTTTCTATTTGTTAAAGTACATGCTTGTGAGTGCAGGCCCAGTGCCTGTCTCATACACCAGAGGGCTTGAAATGCAGTGGAGGCTGAGATCAATGGAAAAAGAAGACAGGTTTGGACTTGACTTTAAATATTTGCACTCTGCTAATTGTCTTTGTGGCCTAGATAAGTAAATGGAACTTTCTGAGATTCCATTCTTTACTTGTGAAATGTTGTTGCACATATTTTGTGGGAATATTTTAAAGAATAAATGATTGTATGTGAGTAGTTAGTTAGCATAGACATTAGGAATTAGCCCTACCTCAGCAGGACACTTGGTTCTAATCGCTACTACTTATATAACCTTGTGTAGTTTATATAGCTTCTAAATCTTCAGTTTCTGTATGGATAAAATAGTGATCGTCCCTCTCGTTTGGTTATTGCCACTATTAAACAAGGTAATATATGTTGAATCCCCCCCAATTTTTCTTATAGTCTTAAACACTGCCTATAATTATATTAACTTATAAAAGGTGACCAGTTTATGTCATTTTTTTTTCATCATTTCCTAATCATTTCCTTACTGTTGCTGTGCTATATAGATTGGATTTGGAGGCTCTGGTTCAAGTGTTTGTTTTGCTGACTTCTGGTTGTGAGTCAGTATTATCTCTGAACTTTATTTTTTCATTGTTGGAATTGGGATCATAATGCTCTTGTGAGACAAAGCATGTAAAAGTGCTGTGACAAGTCTAAAATGATACATAATATGAGTTATTAAATTGTAGGTAATATTGGTCATCTAATTCATTCAACAGGTATTTATTAAATGGATAACAAGTTCTAGGCTTTGTATTGAACACTCAAGAATGAAACAAAGAGGCCTGCTTTAAGGTATTGATGAGTCTATGGATGGTATAATCCTCTATATAGCAGCTGCAGGAGTATGATGTATTTGAGAAGAGACAGGATGACTAAAGAATGACCTTTCTTCGAGCAGTACCAAAATACACTTTTCCGAATTTTACATGAAAATATTGTGATTGAAGGTTGATTATTCTCCTTTTAATGATCAACTCCTATTTTGTCTATATGGTCATTAATTTTATATATAAGCTTGACTGGGCCACAGGGTGCCCAGACATTTTGCCCAGTATTATTCTGGGTGTGTGTATGACAGAATTTCTAGATGATATTAACCTTTAATTTTTTTTAAGATTTTATTTATTTATTTGACAGATAAAGATCACAAGTAGGCAGAGAGGCAGGCAGAGAGAGAGAGGAGGAAGCAGGCTCCCCATGGAGTAGAGATGTGGGGCTTGATCCCAGGACCCTGGGATCATGACCTGAGCCAAAGGCAGAGGCTTTAACCCACTGAGCCAGCCAGGCACCCCAACATTTAAATTTATAGACTGAATAAAACAGATTGCCCACCTAAATGTGGGTGGTCCTCATCCTATCAGTTGAAGCTCTGAATAAAACAGAAAGGCTAACAATAAATAAGAGGAAACTCCACTTGCCTAGCTGAATAAGCTGAAACATTATTCTGGCCTTTAGATTGAACTGAAATATTGGTTCTTTTGAGCCTGTCAGCTTTTGGAAAGCAACATATACCATCAGCTCTCTTGATTCTCCAGCTTACTGCCTACTGATCTTGGACTTTCTAGCTTCCATAATCACATTAGCCAGTTCTTTACAATAAATCTGTGAATACACACATATATATGTGCGCGCATGCATGCGTGCACGCGCGCGCAAACACACACACACACACACTTCCTATGGATTCTAACCCAGATCCCTTATTGTGTTTCTCATGTAACTTCCCTACCTTTTTACCATTATGGTTGGATCCATTAAATGACTGAAGCAAAATAATATGGTTTCATAGCCAATCAAGCTAAAACTGTTTCTTTGGGAAGTATGAGACTGTAAAAGAATGTGAGAAAAGATGATGTATGTACCAGTTACTGAGTATGTTTTTCCAATTTTTTTTTCAACTAAACACTTTGAGGTCCTATGCCAGTCTCAACTCTACTAATATCTTGTAATTTGTCCTTTCATGTATTCCTGTCCACAAAATGATGACCTTTATCTTTAACTTCAAAAGACATATTCCTAACTTAGCTCTAACCCCAGGGAAAATTATGCAGAATCTGCTAAACTACCATTGATGTGAGAAACACTAATGCAAAGTTGTTAGCTTTACAAACTTTACAGCAGTGGCTGACAGAATCTTTGCCAGCAACAAAATAGTACAAGTAAGTTGTAAAATCTGCATGGTCAAATCGAATTCAAAGTTTGACTTACTCCTAGAGGCAATGATTAATTTTATTAGGAGAAAAAAAAATGCCACCAAGTTAGTCTGTCAGTCATAACGTCTAATTTCATTGACATGCTTAAAAGGTTATAGAATATAAACCTTGGTTCTATGTGAATTCTCAAATAGTTAATGACAGTAGAACACAAACCAGGTACTAGCAGTTAATTATGTATGAGATAGGTAAGGAAATATAGATGCATCTAAGAATATATTGTCTAGGCTTAACCACTAAGCAAAATTTTCCAAAGGGTCTCCCTGGGGACTAATATCTACAGGAATGTATTTAACACTCATTTTTCCTTAAATAATATGTGATGTTTTTGAGCACTAAGTTTGCTTCAAATTTAGAATCACTATCAACAAATAAGAAGAGAAAATCATATAAAACTAAAGCTGGGAGAAAGAGTAAGCCAGAATGAGAGAGGGAGGGAAAGAATGGGTGGGAAGAGGGAAGACTTTGTAAAAAGGTGTACTTCATTTGCACATTAGTCCTACAGGGTTAATTATTAATTGTCATGTCTGTGTCTGTTCACTACATAAAGTATAGAACACTAAACTGAAAATATCTGAGTGACCTTGTCACTACAAATAAGGGTTTGGACTAGACAATATCAATATCTCTGATATCTCCAGAATTCTAATTGTCTTTCAGTATATAAAATTTCATTAATATAAAGATGAATTACTTTGCATTTATTTGCTTAGACTGATCAATTACAAATAATTATATGACCAACAAAGCTTATTCCTAAAAGAAAACAATGAAGATATACTCTACAAAATATAGAACTATTATTATATGTTGGCTTAATTATGTTGTTGGGTCATCATTTCATTAATAAACCCATATTTATATCAAATAAAGTAATGTTATTTGTAAATCCTAAAATTGTATATAACTATAAGGCATTATTACCTTTGTAAACATTCAGAGGAATATTTTAATGGTTTATAGCATTAAATCATATTTATATATCTTCCAAGGTCTCATATAAAAGTAGATGGACTATTTGGTAATTATGGTTAGCCAAGATGGAAGAAAGAGTGAGAGATAAGTGAGCAGGTCCTCATTTCCAATTGTAATGTAAACTAAATCACCAAATAATTGCATGTAATTTTATAAATGTATATATGTTAACATATCTTTGGCAAAAACATACAAGCATATACATTTGCATTAGAGTAGGGAATGTGATTGACTAGGGTTTAAAAAAAGGTAAGAATTTTAGATTCTAGAAATAAATATCTATGCTGGTTTTACTTGATTCCAAAGTTATAATGATGTTGATGCAAAAAATGGACAGTGTTAAGTCCTTCAACTTTATTATTTTTCAAGATTGTTTTGGTTACTTAGATTTCCTTGCATTTTCATATAACTTTTAGAATCAGCTTGTCAGTTTATGCAAAAAAGTGGTAGCTGGGATTTGAAAGGGAATGCATTGAATTTGTAAATCAATTTGGAGAGTTTTCCTATCATAATAAATCTTCCAATCCATGAGCAGGCACTTGCTTGTTTTTAAATCTAGGCCTTCTTTAATTTTTTTTTCAGTTATGTTTTGTGATTTTTTTCAGTGTATAAGCCTTGAACTTCTTTTGTTAATGTATTCCTGCATATTTTAGTCTTTATGGTGATCCTATTGTAAGATGAATTATTTTCTTAATTTCACTTTTGGACCCTTTATTCCTAGTATATGAAAATACAAAGGACTTTTGTACATTGATTTTGTGTCTTGCAATCTTGTTGAACTTTCTTAGATTTAACAGTATGTTTTGGATTCCTTGGAATTTTCTTTATTTTTTCCCCTTGGAATTTTCTATGTACAAGATCTTATCATCTGAACAGAGATAGTTTTGCTTTTTTCCTTCCAATCTGAAGGCATTTAACTTATTTTTCTTGCCTAATTGCTCTGGCAAAAATTTCCAGAACTGTGTTGGATACAAGTGATGGGTATCCTTACTATTTCTTATTTTGTGGGGCTAACATTCAGTCTTTTATCATTAAATATGATGAGAGTTGTGGGGTTTTATTGATGACCTTCACTAGTGTGAGAGTATTCTTCTGTTCCTAGTTTATTGAGTGTTTTCACAATGACAGGGTGTTGGATTTTGTTAAATGCTTTTTCTGTCTAGGATGATGATTGTGTGGGTTTTGACATTTATTCTACTACTTTCATGTATTACAATGATTAATTTTCATATATTAAGCTAAACTTGCATTCCTGGGACAAATCCCTTTGATTGTGATATATTCTCTCTACAAAGAGCTACTGGACTTTTTTCAAGTAATTTGAAGATTTTTCTTTTTTTTCCATATCCATCAAAAAGGGGATATCTGTTTACAGTCTTTTTATTTCCTTGAGTGTCTTCTTCTGGTTTTGGTATCAAAGTACTACTGGTCTCAGAGAATAAGTTGAAAGGCATTTACTCTTCTATGTATTTTAAAGTTTTATAAAGGACTTTCGCTCTTAAAATCATTTGACATAATTCATCAGTGAAATCACAAGCGGTGGGCTTTTCTTTGCAGTAAGCTTTTTAATTCAATAATTTAGTTATTTACTCACTTAAATTTTCTATTTTTTCTTGGGTCAATGTCAATAATTTGCATCTTCAGAAATTTGTTCTTCCCATCTAGTTATCTAATTTGTTAGAATACAGTTGTTCATAGTATTTTCCCATTATCATCTTCTATTATTTATGCAACAGTAGGGTTTTTTTTTTTAATTTTGGGGGGTTTTTTTTAGTTAATTTCTAATAATGTGATTTTTTTTTTCATTACCAGTACAACTAAAGGCCTACTAGTTTTGTTGCTCTTTTCAAAGAATCAACTTTGGGTTTCATTGATTTTTCTCTATTGCTTTCTTTATTTTGTTTTCCCCACTTTTGTCTTTAATAAAAATTGTCTTCTACTTGATTTTGGTTTAGTGGATTTTTTTCTTGAGTTATTTTTTAAATTTTATATATATATATATATATATATATATACACATTTCTAGATATCTTAACTTTTTAGAGCAATTTATGTTTTACAGCAAAATTGAGAAGAAGGTCTAGCAATTTCCCATATAGCCTATGAGCTCGGACACGTAGCCTCCCCCATAGTAAAAAAAAAAACAGAATAGTACTTTTGTAACTAGGATGAGCCTACATTGACACATCATAATAACCCGAAGTCTTTAGTTTACCATAGGGTTCATTCTTGGTGTTGTGCATTCCCTGGTTTTGGAAAAATGTATAATAACATATATCAATAATTATAGTAACATATACAGAGTATTTTCACTGTCCTAAAAATCCTCTGTGTTCTGCTTGTTCATCTCTCACCCTTCCTACCTCTAGTAACCACTGATCTTTTATTCTCTTCCTCATTTTGCTTTTCCAGAATATCATATAGTTGGAATCATATAGTATGTAGCCTTTCCAGATTTTTTTTTCACTTAATAGTATGCACTTAAGGTTCATCCATGTCTCTTCATGGCTTGATACTTTATTTCTTTTTGGCATTAAATGCTATTCCAAAATTTGGGTGTATCACAGTTTGTTTATCCACTCACCCTACTGAAGGATATCTTGGTTGCTTCCAAACTTTGGCAATTATGAATAAAGCTGTTATAAATATCCTTGTACAGAATTTTCTATAGACATAAGTTTTTAAGCCCTTTAGGTAAATGTCAAAAAGTGTGGTGGCTGGATCATGTAAAAATATGTTTAGTTTTTTTGAAACTGCCAAACTATGTTCTAAAAGTAGCTGTGCCATTTTGTGTTCCCATATGCAGTGAATGAGAATTCTTCTTACTATCTGTATTCACTAGTTTTGGTGTTGTCAGTGTTCTGAATTTTAGCCATTCTGAGAGGTGTATGTGTAGTAGTATCTCATTGTTTTAATTTGTCTTTTCCTGATGACATGAGATATTTTTTGTGTGCTTATTTGCCATCTATATATATTCTGTGATTATGTGTCTGTTAAAGTCTTGGACCCATTTTTAACTAGGTTGTTTATTTTTTATTGTTAAGTTGTAAGTGTTCTTTGTGTACATTGGATAGCTGCTCTTTGGGTGTGTGTTTTGTTTGTTTAGTTTTTTTTTTTTTTTTGGTGTGTGTGTGTGTGTGTGTGTGTGTGTTTTGTAAATATTTTCTCCCAGTCTGTGGGTTGACTTCTAATTCTCTTGATGTTATCTTTCATGGAGCAGTTTTTAATTTTAATGAACTGCAGCTTATCAATTATTTCTTTCATGACTCTGTCTTTGGTCTTACATCTATAAAGACATCCCCTTACCCAGGGTCATCTAGGTTTCATCTAGGAGTTTAGTAGTTTTGTGTTTTACATTTAGTTCTATGATCCATTTTGAATTATTTCTTGTAATGTGTAAGATCTGTGTCTAGGTTCATTTTTGTGTGTGTGCATGTCTAATTGTTTCAGCACCATTTATGTAAGAGACTATATGTGTTCCTTTGTATGTATTACTTTTGTTACTTTGTCAAAGATAAATTGACTGTATTTTTGTGTGTTTATTCCTGGACTCTGTTCCCTTCCATTGATCTATTGTCTGTTCTTTCACCAATACCACACCACCGTGGTTAATGCAGCTTAATGGTAAATATTTAAGTTAGGTAACATCAGTTCTCCAGCTTCATTTTTCTCCTTCAATATTGTTTTGACTATTTGGGGTATTTTGTTTTTCTACATAAACTTTAGAATAAATTTGTTAATATCCATAAAATAACTTGCTGGAATTTTGTTATTGCATTGACTCTATAGATGAATTTGGGGATAAATGGTGGCATGACAATACTATCTCCCTACCCTTGAATTTATTCTCCCTCCATTTACTTAGTTCTTTAATTTCATTCATCAGAGTTTTGTTGTTTTCTATGTAGATCTTGTACATTTTCTGTTAGATTTAGACCTAAACATTTAATCAGGGGGGGTGCTAATATAAATTGTATTGTGTTTTTAATTTCCATTGTTGTATATAGGAAAATAATTGATTTTTATATATTAACCTTTTATCTCACAACTCATTATGATCACATTTATTCCAGCAGGTTTTTTTTTTTTTGGAGGGGTGGCAGTTTCTACCTAATCATATTATCTGTGGAAAAAAGACCATTTTATGTCTTCTCTCCCAATCTGTATATACCTCTTTTCCTTGCCTTATTACATGAGCAAGTACTTCCAACTGATGTTGAAAAGAAGTGGTGAAAGGGGACATCCTTGCCTTATACCTGATCTCAATGGGAAAGCTTTGAATTTCTCACCATTAAGTATAATATTAGTTGTAGATTATTTGTAGATAGACTTTTATCAAGTTGAAGAAGTTCCCCTCTATTTTTATCTAAATTCTTTAGATGAAAATTTAGGCTATTGGTTTAATATTACTTCTTTTTTTTAGTATGGCTATAACATAAACTTCCCTTTAAAACACTGCCTTGGCTACATTCAGTATATTTTGGTATGTTTTGTTTTCAATTTCATTCATTTCTATGTATTTTAAAATTTCTTGTGTTATTTCTTCTTGGAACCATTCATTATCTAGAGTTGAATTATTTAATTTTCACCTATTTATACATTTCTATTTTTTTCTGTTTATTGATTCTTAATTTTATTCCATATGGCCAGAGAAAATTCTTTGTATAATTTTAGTTGAATTTACTGAATTTTGTCTTATGGTTAATAAATGGCCAAATTAAAGAATGATTTATGTATATTTGAGAAGAATGTGTATGTAATCTGCTATTATTAGGTAAAATGTTTTATAGTTCTCTGTTAGAGGTAGTTGTTCATAGTATTATTCAAGTCTTCCATTACCCTATTAATTTTGTTTTTGTTCCATGCATTACTAAAAGTTGGGGATTAAAGTCTGCAACTATTATTGTAGAATTAATTGTCCATTTCTACCTTCAATTCTGTTACTTTTTGTTTTATATATTTTGGGGTTCTGTTTTTTTATGTACATATGCTTATAATTTTAATGTGCCTTCCCAATGAATTGGCCTTTTTTTATTTTAAAATATCCTTCTTTGTGTTCATTGAAAATTTTTATTTTAAAGTTTATTTTGTGAATGATACCATAGCCACTACAGCTGTTTGGGGTACTATTTGAGTAGTATATTTCTTAAAATGTTTGTACTTTCAACCTATTTGTGACTTTAATTTCAAGTGTGTCTCTTGATTGATAGTACACTTGACCCTTAAACAATGTTGCGTCTAGGGTTGCCAAGCTCCCACACAGTCAAAAATCTAACTTTTGACTCCCCAAAACTTTATGAGTAGCCTAATATAGACTGGAACTCTTACCAATAACATAGTAGTTGATTAACATGTACTTTATACTGTATTCTTACAATAAAGTAAAATAGAGAAAAGAAAATGTTACTAAGAAAATCATAAGGAAGAGGAAAAACATTTATAGTATGGAACTGCATTTATCAAAAAATAAACAAGCAAACAATCTGTGTATAAGTGCATCTGTGCATTTCAAACCCATCTTGTTCAAGGATTTACTCTATATTGCTGGATTGTTTTTTAAAAAATGCTCTTTTTCAATTTCTGCCTTTAAGTTGGAGTATTTAGCCTATATATTTAATACAATTACTGATTAATTGAGTTGCTGTAATGTAACTACTTAGTTGGACTAATTCTGTAAACTCCGTCATGTGAGGTCACTGAAGTCTGTAGTTAGTTCAGTTGTTAGTTAATGATTGGATGGAGATTTCCTTAAATGATTTGAACCAATAATTCTCCAAGCCTTTGTTGAGAAGTTTCATGTGTGTATTGGGGTATGTATTCAGTGGTGTGACAGGTAGTTTACAATTCTGCTTTAGCCTTTAATTGCTGGAGCAGAGCTTCAGGGTCAGTCAGAAATATGAGATTAGGGCCTTCTCCTGTCTTTACTGGGCATGCTTTGCATGAGCTTCTAGATTCCCAGGAATATATCAGAGGAATATGACATTTAATTCCTCAGTGTTTCATTTTAAGATTTTGGTCAGCCTCTTGGTAGCCTAAAAGCCAGCAGCTTCAATGTTAAACAATTAGCCATGATCATTTGCCATGAATGCTATGGGCATGTATCTTTTTCCACTGAGTGAGTTTCTACAATCATGTCAAATTAAGGCAAACCCTGTTAATGGAGCTTTCAGAAATCTGCAAAATAGTCAAATAGTGCATTTTGGGGGGGGAGGGGGTAAGGTTTTTGTAGACCTCCAAATCTGTTCATATTCCTCTAATTGCTTCTGGGATGCTGGTTTCCATAGCTACCATTGTCACAAGACTATTGGTTTTCTAAACCACTAAAAAGAGAAGAGTGGGATTAGGGCAAATAAAAGTGACACAAAGCTCACTTTTTAAAACTGAGTTTCAGATGTTTTTTTCTATCTTTCTTTTTTAATGAATGCCTCTTAGATAGTTACAGCCTTTAGTAATCCTCAGAGTTCTGAAAAAGTTGGTTTTGACCATTTTTGTTAGTGTTCTTTTTGCTTTTATGAAGAAGCAGATTTTCAGAGCTCTTTACTCAGTCATTCTGAACCATTCTCCTGTTTTTGTAGTTTCCATTTCAAAGTTCCTTAAATCTCATTAAGGATATAGATAACTAGCTAGTAAAATACAAAATGGGGGGAAAATCAGAGTTGAGATTGACCCTGAGGGTAGTATAGGGGATATTGATCAGAAAGAAGGATCAGAGAGAATTGTCTGGGAATGAAGTTTTTGTATATCTTGATAGAGATTTTGGTTACACAGCAGTAGGCTATGTCAAATATCAGCAAATGAACTGTTTATGAAATATGTGTTTCATTGTGTGTAAATTTTACATCAAAAGAAAAAAATTGTAAATAAGTACTGAACTCTAGTAATGCTCTATTTGAAAATATTTAGAGGAAAAATTAGTGATGTCTGCAATTAATTTACTTGTAACTTCTGCAAAATAAGGTAGCTCATGAATGGATAGAGGAATGGATAGGTATGTGAAAGAGATAAATTCAGTGAAAGTTAATCATATGTAGGCATTCACTGTAAAATCTCTCAACTTTGCCTTATTTTTGAAAAAACTAAAATATTAGGGTAAAAGCTTATTAGATTTTAAAAATGCTTTAAAAATAGTGTCACAGTATAAATGACTGGTATTTTCCCAGAATTAAGAAACTTTGCCAACATTGATAGAAAACTAAAGGAATTAAAAAAAAATCCTTGCTAAAGAGGTAGAGCTAAAATCTTCTGGAATTGAGAAAATGTTAGGGGGAAGAAAAAAAAGCTACATCTCTTCTAAACTGTGAGAAGAGAAATTATTATCATTTGCAGCTCCATAGAGGTGACATTTTAGAGGTTTTTCTGTAATAAAATACAAATATGAAACACTGCTCTCCATTTTTTAGTACTATTTCTATAAAAATAAGAGAGGTAGTAGATGAATCAGATATCAAACTTTTATGAGACCAGTGAATACAATGGTTCAGTTCAAAGCTCTGTAAGAATAAAATTGGTTCATAGGAATCCCATGAAGTGAAAATTGTCCAGGCCAGCCTAAAAATGTAATCCAGCTGGTGTATACTGGGGCCATTTTCTTTTCCCCAGAAACTTCATTAGCACAAAGTTTAAATTTTAACATAAAGTATAGTAACATAAAGTATAGATTATTTGCCTGTCTTTTGACCAGCTTGGTTGTTACTGAATGCGATTGTGTGATGCAGAGGTTGGGCTACACATGGTAAAAATGTGGCAGCGGTCACCACCACAGCAGAATCTTACTATGTAATTAGATGCATTGAGGAGAGCCTTTGGAGTTGAGAGGAAGAAATTGAATAGCTGGCTCATCACACTGTTAAACAAAGCGGGAACCAAGACTGTAGCCAGTAACACACTGACATCACGGGTTGTCCAGGCTGCGTGGATCTCTATAGCTGACAGAATGAATGGAGTCCAGAAACACAGAGCTGTTTGAGTGCCATTTAATCACCTTAGAAGGTGTCTACACTGTGTTTATCTTGCTTCTTTTATGGACAAGTAGGAGCTGTTAGCACAATAAATGTACCAAATCTCTGGCTTTGGATGGAAATTAAAAAAAAGAACTTTGTGATCACCAGAAAAGACATCTTAATACTTAGTATCTAATACAGAACCAGGTCCATAGTAATGACTTAGGCAATGTTTGCTGAATAAATAAAAGCATGAATTAATTAGTGCATATTTTCAGCAGATGTTTATGAAATAGATACTCTTTGGGAAGATCTGTGCCGGATGAATTCTGAACACAAAGCTTCATGGTGCTAGGTCTTGAGAGGCCTTCAATTTACCAGGGAAGAAGAATTATTACAATTATTTATACCACAGGGCAGAAAATAATAGGTATGTAAGAGAGATAATTTGAAAGCTACTGGAACATGCAGGAAGCTAGGGTTAAATTGGAAGACTTTGTAGATTCAGCTACATTTGGAAGGATGCTAAGATATCATTAGGATGAGGATGGGAAGTTTAGGATATTACAGGTAAATTTAGGTAAAATAATGGGAATAAAATATATTTAACAAAGTATAATTTTTAAATCAGCTTTATATAATTTACATATAATAAAATAAAAGTCTATAGTTCAGTGAGGTTTGATACATTTATATAGTTTTAAAACCACTACCACAATTATGATATAGACCATTTCCATCACCTCTAAAATTTCCCTCATCCTCTAGATTAGTATACTATTATGACTGGAACAAACTACCACAAAATTTTTGGTTTGAATCATCACAAATGTCTCCTTTTAAACTTCTAGACAATAGAAGTCAAAAATACATCTGAAGGGAACAAAAAGTATTGTCAAAACTAGCTCCTGAAAGCTCCAGGGGAAAATCTGTTGCTTTCCTCTTTCAGTTTCTAGAGGTGGTCAGTATTTCTTGACTTGTGGTCATATCATTTCAGACTTCCATTGTCCCATCGGTTCTTCTGTTGATGTCACTCCTCCTGTGCCCCTCTTGACTCTTGTACCTGTTCATTGTCTTTACAAAAGGCCTACCTGGATAATCCAGTATGATATCTCCTTCTCAAGGTCCTTAAATTAATCACATCTGCAAATTCCCTTTACCAAATAAGGTAACATTGATAGATACAGCTGACTATGATGTTGACATATTTGTTGTGTGGGGGATGGATTATTGAGTCTTTAACACATGTACTTTTGATATCAGTCCTCTGTCCTGAACACTTGGTCTTGAAAATCACTGATCTGCTTTTTATCACTATAATTTTGTCTTGTCCAGACAGTGATATAAATAGAATCATATGGCATGCAGCAGTCTTTTGTGTCTGGTCTCTTTTACTTTCTTTGAATGATGCTTTTACGATTTACACATACTTTGAAAATAATAGTAGTTTTGTTTTTTCCTTTTATTGCAGAATAGTTACTATTGTATGGGTATGTGACAGTTTGTTTATTCTTTTATCAGCTGATAATATTTTGAGGTTTTTTTTTCCAAATTTTGACTGTTATGAATAAAGCTGCTGTGGATATTTGTGTGGAAGTATTGAGACGTGCTTTCATTTTTCTTGGCTAAAAGCATGGACATTTGTAGAATATGTGTATCATATGGTAAGAATTTGTAAGAAGCCATTAAACTCTTCTCCAATGTGGTTGGCCATTTTGCATTTTGAATAATGTTTGAGAAATTCACTTGATCTCTATTTTTACCAATACTTATTGTTGGTTTTAGTCATTCTAGATAGTACGGCATGGTATCTGATTGTACTTTTTATATTTCAGTAGTGACTGATTATCTTCTCATGGCCTTATTTGCAATTGAAATATCATTTGTTCAATTTTTGCCCAATTTTAATTGGGATGTTTAACTTTTTATTGAGTTGGGACAGTCCTCTATATATGTTGGATATAGATCCCTTATTAAAATGTTTTTAAAAATATTTTCAGTTTGTGGTTTGCATTTTTATTTTATTTATAGTAACTTTTAAAAAGCATGTTTTTTAATTTTGATAAATTGCAATTCATAATTTTTATTTTATGTTTCATACTTATTGTTTTTTTCTAAGGATTATTTGCTTAACCTAAGGCAACATTGATTTTCCTCTGTGGTTTCTGCTATAAGTTTAATAAATTTAAGTCTTACATTTAAGATCACTCTGATCAACTCAGAGCTAATTATTGAATATGGTGTGAGGTAAGAACCAAGATTCATTTTCATTGGTATGGCCAATTACAAAAGAAAGGTGGGAGATAGACAAACAATAGAAAAATATTTCCTTTTTTTTGTAAGATTTTATTTATTTATTTATTTATCAGAGAGAGAGAAATTGAGTACAAGCAGACAGAGTGGTAGGCAGAGTCAGAGAGAAGCAGGGTCCCCGCTGAGCAAGGAGCTTGATGTGGGACTTGATCGGAAGACCCTGGGATCATGACCTGAGCCTAAGGCAATGAATTAACAGACTGAGCCACCCAGGCATCCCAATAGAAACATATTGTCTTAAATAAGCTTTGCATTTTAGAAATTTTTTTAATTAAAAATAGTTGCAAATATAATACAGAATTCCGCAAGACTCCTTACCAGTTTACATGTATAGAAAGTCTATGCTTTTTCATCTGTATGTTTTTATTTTTTTCCCATTTATTTATTTATTTATTCATCAAGTGTAATTAACATAGTGTTAAATTAGTTTCAGGTCTACAATATAATGATTTAACAACTTTAGACATTTCTCAGTGCTTTCCAAGATAAATATACTCTTAATGCCCTTTATCTACTTCATCCATCCCCCACTACTTACCCTCTGGCAACCCCAATTTTTTCCTATGTTATTTAAGAGTCCAGTTTGTTCTGGTCTTTTTCTACTTTGTTTGTTCATTTGTTTTGTTTCTTAAATTCCACATATGAGTGAAATCATATGACATTTGTCTTTCTCTGATTGACTTATTTCACCTTTACATCCATCCGTGTTGTTGCAAATGGAAAGATTTCATTATTTTTTATGGCTGAGTAATGTTCACACACATATATAAAGTCACTTCTTATCTACTCACTTATGCATGGACATTTGGGTTGCTTCCATATCTTATCTATTACAAATATTGCAATAATATAGGGGTGCATGTATCTTTTTTTTTAAAGATTTTATTTATTTATTTAACAGAGATCACAAGTAGGCAGAGAGGCAGGCAGAGAGAGAAAGAGGAGAGAGGGAAGCAGGCTCCCAGCTGAGCAGAGAGCCCGATGCGGGACTCGATCCCAGGACCCTGGGATCATGACCCTAGCTGAAGGCAGAGACTTTAACCCACTGAGCCACCCAGGCGCCCCAGCATGTATCTTTTCAAATTATGTTCTTTGGAATTACTGGATTACATGGAAATCTATTTTTCATTTTTTGAGGAACCTTCATGTTGTTTTCCACAGTAGCTGCACCAGTTGGCATTCCCATCAACTGTGCAAAAGGGTTTCTTTTTCTCCACATCCTTGCCAAAACTTGTTATTTCTTATGTTTTTGGTTTTAGCCATTCTGACAAATATAAAGTGATATCTCATTACAGTTTTATTTTGCATTTCTCTGATGATGAGTGATGTTGAGCATCTTTATATGTTTCTGCTGGACATCTGTATGTCTTCTTTGAAAAGATGTCTATTCAATTTCTGTACCCACTTTTTAAATTGGATTATTTGTATTTTTGGTGTTGAGTTGTGTAAGTTATTTATATACTTTGGATATTTACTCCTTATTGGATATATCACTTGTAACTATCTTCTCCCATTCATTGGGTTACTTTTCTGTCCTGTTGATGGCTTCCATTACTGTGAACAAGATTTTTATTTTGGTATAGTTTCAGTAGTTTAATTTTTACTTTAGCTTCTCTTGCAGGAAGAGACATATGTAGAAAAATGTTTTTGATGCCAAGGAAATTACTGCCTGTGTTTTCTTCTAGAATTTTATGGCTTCAGGTCTCACATTTAGGTCTTTAAACCATCTTGCCTTTATTTTTGTGTATGGTATGAAAAAGTGGTCTGGTTTTCTTAGCACTATTTGCTGAAGAGTCTGTCTTATGCCAATTGTATATCCTTGCCTCCTTTGTTGAAGACTAATCCCCATATAAGAATGGGTTTATTTCTCAGTTCTGTTCTGTTGCATTTATGTTCTCTTGCACTGATGGATGTGTCTGTATCTGTCCCAATACCATACTGTTTTGATCACTACAGCTTTATAATATATCTTGAAATCTAGAATTATAATATTTTTAGCTTTGTCTTTTTTTTTCAAGATTGCTTGTTTTGTCTCTGTTGTGTTTCCATACAAATTTTAGTATTATGCATTCTAGTTCTGTGAAAAATTCTGTTGGTATTTTGATAGGGGATTGCACTGGATTTGTAGAATTCTTTGAGTTGTGGACATTTTCACAATATTGGTTCTTCCAATCTATGAGTATGGACTATCTTTCCATTGTGCCATTCTGAATTTCTTTCATCAGTATTGTATAGTTTTTGGAGAATAGGTATTTAACTTCTTTGGTTAAGTTTATTCCTATGTATTTTATTCTTTTTGGTACAATTATAAATGGAATTATTTTAAAAATTTCTTTCTGCTACTTCATTATTAGTTTATAAAATACAATAGATTTTTATATATTAATTTTGTATCCTTTGACTTTACTGAATTCCTTTATCAGTTCTAGTAGTTTTTGGTGGTGTCTTTAAGGTATTCTATATATAGTATGTCATCTGTAAATAGTGAAATTTTTACTTCTCGCTACCAATTTGGATCTATTTGATTTCTTTTTGTTTTCTAGTGAGATTTTTACTTCTCCCTACCAATTTGGATCGATTTGATTTCTTTTTGTTTTCTGATAGCTGTGACTAGGACATCCCTTACTACATTGAATAAAAGTGGTAAGGGTGGATATCTTTGTCTTGTTCCTGATCTTAGAAGGAAAGCACTCATTTTTTTTTTTAACCATTGAGTATGATGTTAGGTGTGCATTTTTCATATATGGTCTTTATTATGTTGAGGTATGTTCCCTCTAAACCTACTTTGTTAAGAGTTTTTTTTTTAATTATTATTATGAATTGATGTACTTTGTCAGATGCTTTTCCTGCATCTGGCTGTCTTTAAAAGTAAATGCTACCATCTTTCTCTTCTCAAGGATTATCCTTTCTAATTACTCCTTTCTGTTTTTCTTTCTGGAATTTCTACTTGTCAAATGATAGAGCTATTAACTTCATTTTTTGTATTTTTTCTCTGTTTATTTTGTCTCACTAAGAAACTTCAATGACTTCATCTTTACTCTGTTTTATTAAATTTTTAAATTAACTTACCCAACCATAATTTTAGTTTCCAAGTCTTCTCATAGTGCTAATGGTTCAGTTCCACATATACATGTTTTAGAGATTTAATGACTGAAGTTTTATTACTCCTTTTTTGTTTCCTGTATCATCTTATTTATACATTTACATATGATTTGGTTTTCATGCTGTACTTTCTTAAAAAGTGCATTATCCTTAGTTGTTTGTATTTCAGCAAGGAGCATAAAGTTGTTTTTGGCTACTTGGTGTAAGTAGGAGGATTGAATCAATTTGTGAGTTTTGATTTAGGGAGATTGCATAGAGTTGACTGAAGCCTTTGCCAAATGTAGAGATTTTGGCTTTACCATTATGTTAATCCACTCTAGAACTTTGGGATCCCTTGCCTTGTTAAAATATGTCCTAATGCAGTGTGGAAAATCATCCTTGTGAGACTTTTAGATAATCTCTTGTTCCCAACCCTCAGTCATGATTCTTCTTCTATCTTTTATTCCTAGCATTGCTGAGTCCTAACTCTGCTGGAGTTTCACTGGGCAGAAGAACTGCTTCTTGTCCATACCCACCTCTGAAAGCACATTAGATTGCAGCTTATCCTGTCTGTTCAATTAATTTTTACTCCTACATAGTCAGACTTTCATCGAAATGTCTCCTTTTCTAGTAATTTTTATTTATTGATTGATTTGACGGAGAGAGATCAAAAGTAGGCAGAGAGGCAGTCAGAGAGAGAGAGAGGGAAGCAGGCCCCCCGCTGAGCAGAGAGCCCGATGTGGGCCTCAATCCCAGACCCCGAGACCATGACCCAAGCCGATGGCAGAGACTCAACCCACTGAGCCACCCAGGCACCCCTTCTAGTAATTTTCTAATATCTCTTTTCTTATTCTCATCATTACTATAGTTTTATTTGTTTTTATCATTCTGTTTTGATCTTGGGATAGTGAGGAAATTAATGAATCTGCTGTTGTTTTCTGTAAATCTATAAATACAGAGTTAGTAAGAATGAAAGTTTTGATGAATAAACCAATCTTAAGTTATAGGTTATGAGTGACAAGTTAAACTCATATCAGTATGAGTATCTAATTCATATGTTTATTTCACAGTTTCTTGAAATTTTGACTCACATATAAATTTTTAGAAGTGGTGATTTTTTAACATGTATATTGTCCTATTAAGTATTTTTTTTTCTATTAAGTATTTTTTTTAACTTTCGTTATTGAAGGTTAAAACTTCTATCCAAAAAGCGGGGATTAAAGTAGTGGGAATACTGTTATAAAGTGATTCACTAATGATACATAATAATTTCTTAAGTTCCTTAAGTTCTTTCTAACAGTAGAAAAGTTTGACAAGGCAAAACTGACATAAGAACTCTATATAAGATGATATCATTATGCTATATATTATTCCTATTACATTTTCACTTATTCATGATTATTTTTTGTACTATGTAATGATTGAGCCCTGCTGGCTCTTACACCCTTAGTTTCATGTGGGGCATCTACTCCATGACCTGTGCCTATTGTAAAATTTTATGAGCAGATATGCAGATATAACAATGCAAGGAAAAAAATGACACATTTATACAATTTCAAATTTAATCCCATAGATAGTAAGAAAAAGTTTTATTCCAATGAAGACCCTTCACAGAATCAACTAGAAGAGATGAGGCAATGTATTAGAGATAAACAGTTTGTTAAAATGTGAGGTTATGTACCTTTGAGTGATTTAAAAACATTTTAAATGAAGTCATGCTAAAAATATAGACTATTTGCAACAACTCTCTATATTCTTAGATATCTCAGACTTTAGTTGTAAATTACTTATATTAATCAACTTTAAAGTGTTTTCAAATTGAGAGCATATGGTATTCCAAAAATATATACTTGAATGTAATAAATTTGCCATACTTACTGACTATTTGAACTCAAGTTGCCATATTACCTGAGGTCGTGGAACATATTAAAAAAACTGTATAGCAAGCTTTATTCAATATTCCCTATTATTTTAAAGAGGATCATAGGATGAATCAAATTAGAATTCTAAATTTGAGAAACAAAGAGCTACACATATGTAGCAAATTATGAAATGGGAACTGTATTTTGGTGGCATAAAGTATATGAGTAGTTTAATTAGGATTCTGTAGTTTCACATACTAGAAATCAACTTTCACATACAGAAATAATACTAGTGAAAACAAAACTATAGACCTTATTTAGAAATGCTATGTCCAAGCCCACTGGAGTGGTAAGTACAAGATTGGTTTTATGAGGGTCTAGTAGAACCAGGAACCAGATGGAAACAAGGAATAATGCAGCTTCTCAGTTTCCCACTCTGGATCCATGTGTTCCCTTGCTTGTGCATGCCTGTTTCAACTTGCAACCTCCTTTTCCTGCTGCTCCATGAATATTGCAGCAGATGCGCCCACCTCTCACCTGTCCCAACCTTACCCATCCCTTCTCCATAGACCTCATTCCTTAGTTTTTACATCTGGAACACAGTTCATCCATATTCATAAAATCCAAGTAACCCCACTGCCATTAGGTGTCCTTTCCTGATCCCTTCAACTCTGCAGTCACAAACTGTAAAGAGTTGCTCATATTCCATACTGTGGAATGGCAGGTTGTGGCTGATAACTGAAGAGGGAGTAGTTGTAGCTCTCAGGACAGGGAAATATGCTGATTATTAGAGAATGCATTTCTCTAACAGAAATAAGTAGGACTGAGAAGATGGATTCTTTACTCAATTATTAATGAGAGAATTAATAACTTTCTAATCTCTTACAGGAATTTGGTTAACTTTGCATGGTTGAGACTTCCTCTAACATGCTTCCTAAAATACAAATGAATTATTTTAGCCCTAAGTTCCATGGAGAAATTTCTCTAATATTACATTGCTCTGTTATTGTGAAGAGATAATCAGAAATTGACTCTTTGGTTGTTTTGAAATTTTGAGTTTTCATATGAAATGAGGTTGAATCCAGGTTAAAACAATAAGAAATCAAGAGTGAGCTGCATGCTCCTTTGGTAGCTGATGGAAGTAATTACCAAAATTATCTTGGGGAGAGCTTTTGATAATGTTAGTAACCCCCTTGTAATGTAGTTAATACTCAAGTGACGAAAAGAAGAGCACAGAAATAAAATTAGCATAATAAATTCTCATCAGTGTGAGGCTTGATGATTTTAGGTGGGGCTTACACAAAATCAGCCCATAGGTACTAATGAGATTGGAGAATACAACACCTCATATTGGTGATACCTTATGAAAGCAAAGAGCGTTCTAATGACAGGGATGATGGAATTTAAAAATGCCAAGTGAATAAATAAAAAGTGTAAATCTGGAAATATTTTTGACCTGGAAGTTTGACTGATAGCTTGCGGTTTAAGTAATATCCAAGGTTTCAGTAAATTATCCATGTATAGAGATTATTTTAAAACATCACCTCCCTAGAATTTCCAAAAAATATTTTTCAAATAAGCTAATCATATATGGATCAACTTTTAGTCAAAGCTTACCATCTAGAGAAACATTCATATATTGTAGATGCAAATTTAGCATTTTGGCATTTCAAAAGTTGATCATTACATTCTATTTTCATAATCTTTCTGTGCTTAAAGGGATAAGGAATTATGAATGTCAATGTTAAAGCTTCTATTATACAGTTTACATTACAATTCTAAGAGACTATTTTACTATTTTTGGTGTAAAACATAAGGGTACCTTGTTTTTTTTAAAGATTTTATTTATTTATTTATTTGAGAGACAGAGATCACAAGTAGACAGAGGGGCAGGCAGAGAGGGAAGGAAGCAGGCTCCTCGCTGAGCAGAGAGCTGGATGTGGGGCTCGATCCCAGGACCCTAGGATCAGGATCGGAGCCAAAGGCAGAGGCTTTAACCCATTGAGCCACTCAGGCACCCCAAGAGTACCTTATTTTTAAAAGTGGATAAATCTGGGGTGTGTGTGTGGCTCAGTCGGTTAATCATCTGCCTTCAGCTCAGATCATGATCTCAAGATCCTGGCACGGAGCCCCACATTGGCCTCCCAGATCACCGGGGTGTCTCCTTCTCCCTCTCCCCCTGCTTGTGGACTCTCTCCCTCACACACAAATGAATAAATTTTAAAAATCTTTATAAAAAAATGGATAAATCTGAATGGCAGAAGTTTCATTTTCACAGGCAAGTTTGAGGTTGGAGATATTTCTCTTGTGTTTTTTTCAGTGAGGTTTTTGATTTTTTTCAAGGTGACATTTTCCCCTCATTTGAACTACTAACACTTTCATGAACCTTATTTTTTAATATATATATTTAAATTTTTTATTTATGTATTTGATACAGAAAGCACAAGCTGGGGGAGCAGCAGAGGGAGAGGGAGAAGCAGGCCCCCTACTGAACAGGGAGCTCCATGGGGGGCTCGATCCCAAGACCCTGGGATCATGACCTGAGCTGAAGGCAGACAGTTAACTGACTGAGCCACCCAGGTGCATATCTAATATATATTTTAACAAGAAACACTTATATAGTATACATTGGTGATTTGATAATGTATTTTCTTCCCTGAGTACTGACTTATGTAGTTTTGACATCATATAGCTAGTGTAGATTGCCAGGAAGTGAAGTGAATCAGGCTATGCACACTAAAGTTTTTGCAGTTGGCTAAGTGAATTAATGAACGAGTATGCATTCCACCATCAGAAAGTATAGTTACAATAGGAAAAGATAATTGTGTTAGATAACTAAATAAAATTAGATGTAATAGAAAAACTAGAAACAAAAACAAAAAAAAGAAAAACTAGAAACATACTCATAATTAATTGGATTTTGACACTTACTTTTTTGTAAATGACCAGACTGAGTACAATTCAATACCATAGACCTCCTAACAGCTTCCACTGTTGGAGTTTCTCCCTGCCATGGAGACACACCCAAAGACACAGAGCAACAGACAGTGTTGTCTGTTGTTCCTAAAGCAGCAGGCTCAGGTGCATCCAGTAGACTTCTCCTTTCTCTATTTTTTTTTCCCTAACTTTATTATGTTTGAGATTCAAAGTAACAAAAAAATAAATTTAATAAAGGCATGTTTGATATGTAATTGCTCAGCTTGACTCCTTTCAGCCCATGCACCTCTTTAACAAAAGCACCAAGTAAGAATCTTACCTTAGCATCATTAAGCAGAGGGTACAAGATTATACGAATCAAAGTGGAGCTGGGCTTGAACTCATGTTTGGCTCTTAGAATCTGTAGTCTCAATTGTTCTACAATAGGATAATAGCTGTAGCACCCACTATAGCTGAAAGTGACTTGAAGGGGAAGAGAAGCAGGAAAGAAGAAAAGGAGACTCCCTCATCTCCCCCATTCAACTGAAACCCATTAAAGCCTCCCTCATTTAATCAGCAAGAGTTTGTGCTTTAAAGCTTGTGGGTTGGAAAAAGTCAGATGAGCCACTCCTAAGAGCCACACGGTCCACGGCTTTTGGAAGATGGGAATGGTAGCAAATCGTAGAGCGAGTCCTAGGAGACTGGCTGCTTCAGATGGAAGTAGGTAATGGTTTTGTAAGTAATTACCAAGAAAACCTTTAGTGGAGTTTTAGGGACTCCAGTTAAACCAATCACTAGAATCCAGGAAATTATGAGTTTTTCAGGTTTTACATATGGGTCAGATGAATGGGAGTAACCAGAAATTCTCAGTCCACATACTTAATGGTTTTTGTTTTAATTAACCTTCTTAATAAAACAGAGAACATAGCCCATTTATTTCAAAGAGTTCTAAGGTTTCTTGGAGAGAGGACTATAACATAGATATGACTCCACTTCACTAATTAGTGGGAAATCTATGAAAGTTTGCAGGAAATATTGTGCCAGATAGTCAAAATATTATTTTGTATTTGATGCAAACTTGGTGAAAGATCCTGTGCTGGGGGCTATAAAAAGATGACACGGAAAATCTCAGTGACCTCAAGAGAGATTACATTTACTAGGGAGGCTAAGAGGTGTATAAAAATAACTATGATGCAAAGCATTTAAATTGATAAATTAAATTACCATTATAGCCAGAATAAATATTTTTAGTAATAAGGGAAAAAAAGTTAATGAAATGAAAATTCAGTTGTTCAAGGTTAGGGAAGCAAAACTGATTATTAAGGCATTTCAGCAACATTATGATTAGGAGGATGATTCAGTTTTGCACCAAGACCAATCTGACCTTACAGAAATTAAAATCTCAGTCTCTTCACAAGACAGAAAATATCAGATGAGAAATGAGCAATTATCAGTTGATGCCCAGTGTCTGACAACTCTAATGTTTACAGTAAGAGTGCATCCTTTACGCAGTGCAGGAGAATTTTGTTAGACAATAATGCTTGGAGGTATTAAAAAGCACTTGCTATTTTTAAAAAGTTGTGCTTTGGCAGATAGGCATCAAACTGGACATCTTGGGTACAAATAGCTGTTTTTTGGAAACCTCCTTTTTTACTATAGGGTAAAAACAAGGGCTGTTTGTGGCACACTGTCTTTGGTGTATAATTAATAACTCTCTAATACTTGTTTCTTTTACTACATAGACTGTGCTAATGAATATGCATGTGCGTGTGTTTGTATTGTTAAAAAAAATGATTAAAGAGGAGAATGTAATGATACAAACTGAACTTTAAACAGGCTGTCCTGTGTAGACAGCCATCATTTGGAGAACTGCAAAATCAGGCAGAAGGCAGCTTTTGTAGGATGAAAAAATGAAGAACAATGAAAAAAATAATCTGATTATCTGGGACCACATAATCAACCTTTTGGGTGAGCAGGAACAAAGAATTAAATATAGACCTCACAGCTGATTTGGTGTTTTGGGACTGGCTTGCTGGATATGTTATGTTTCTGATCAAGCAAGACATTTACAAGGATACAAAAGTCATCTAAGTTTCAGTCTGCTGACATGGCACCCGGGGAATAAATGACTCCACCTTAAGCCTCGAAAGTTATTTCAACAATATGTATATTATAGTAGCTTACAGTATGCTATCTAAAGGAAATTTGTCCCAAAATAATCAGTTCTATAAGTAACCAAAGTCATTTCATCTTTTTCTACCTCTAAGAATACGTAGTTTAAATGTAGTTATAATCTACAGAATGATTGAATATGTAGTTTTGATCTCCAGCATTTTATTAGTGTTTTATTGATACCAAACAGATTACCACACAGTGACTTTAAAAAAAAACAAAAAAAAAACCAAAAAAAACCTCATTATCTCACAATTAGTAGATGAGATTTTGGGTTTCACTGGGCTAAAATCAAGGTTTTGGCAGTGTTGTGTTTCTTTCTGGAGCCTGTAGAAATGAATCCATTTCCATTCTCATGGAAGTTTCTTTCTGGAGCCAGTAGAGATGCATCCATTTCTAATCTCACTTGAGTTGTTGGCAGAGCTCAGTTCCATACAGTTTTAGGACTACATTCTCTGTTTCCTTATTGTTTGTCAGCCAGGAGTCATTCTCTTCTAGAGGGTACTCACATTTCTCGATTCATGGGCCCTTTCCTCATTCTCCAAGCTAGTAATAGTTGAGTCATTCTCCCTTTTGATTCATCTCCCCTCTGCTTCTCCTGCCACATCTCTGCTTCCTACTGAGAAATTTCTTTGCTTTTCAGGTTCAAGTGATTAGATGGGGCCCACCTGGATAACCAAGGATGCTCTCCTTATTTTAAAGTCAGTCAATTAGTAACCTCTTTCCATTAGTATTTGACTGAATAATAACCAGAGAATGGAAGTCTTGCAGGAACCACTTTTAAGATTTTGCCCATCACAGTCATTATTATGTAACTGATGATTTTAAAAACTAAGTTTGAGATGCAGTGTAATTATCACCACTTATTTTATTGTACCGATAAATTAAGTAATTGAAAATTGAAAAACAAATTACTTCAACATGAACAGATTATGAGTATCTTTTTCCATGAAGAATTATTCATTCCTGAAACTTACCAGTATTTGAAAATCATGGTTTTGATAAATAGTGATATCCCATTTGGGCCTATGTACTTGTAAGAAAATAATATATTCTCCTGATTCTACCTCATGAAAATGGTATTTAAGCAAGCAGATATAAAACCCTTCTTGTTTGTTCATTCCACTGTCTTGAATAACACATGCATCAACTTTAAAATTGTCCTGTTTGAGGAAGTCACAAAACTTCAGTATGTAACTTTTGCTGTACTTACTGATTTCACCTAAATTCTTTATGTTAAACCTCAAAATGTAAATTGATATTTCCAAGGTCAAATGACTGCTTACTTAGAATTCAGTTTTTATATTTATTTAGGTATCAAAATATTTATTGGTGTAGGTCATTTTTTACTAAACATAGAATATAATTTTCCCTTTGGTATTCAAGTACATTCTTGGGTTAGTCTTATCATCTCTTAAAAGTTTTTTTTTTAAGTTTTCTAATATTATTATCCTATTGTTTATAGTTACCTCTTTCCCTGGCTTGGATAATGTTCAAATTTACTTTGGATACTTTTTTAAAGATTTTATTTATTTATTTATTTGACAGAGAGATTCACAGTGAGAGAGGGAACACAAGCAGAGGGAGTGGAAGAGGGAGAAGCAGACTTCCTGCAGAGGAGGGAGCCAGATGCTGGGCTCAATCCCAGGACCCTGGGATCAGGACCCAAGCCAAAGGTAGATGTCTAACGACTGAGCCACCTGGGTGCCCCTGTGCATATGTTTTTGTTTTGTTTTGTTTTGTTTTTTTTCAGGCATCAAGGTTACTAAAACGTTAAGCGCTGAATTAGACTAAATTTAACAATGATCAATCAATAACTCTACGTGTGTCCTTGTGACCAATTATGAAAATCTGCTAACATGATAGATTTAACATTTTAATTTAGCTATTGATGAGTTTAACAAGACAAAAAAAAGTCTTGTTAATGCAAACTTTTATCAAATGTTCTTTTTCCTTGAAACTCTAAGCTTGTTTTTAAAAATTTTTACTATAAAGTGATGCATCAGCATTTTGATGTAGCTTTGTTGGCTCTGCTTATTGGATCTTTTAAACAAATAATTATATGATCATGATCTTTCCAATATTTTAGACACTTTTACCTGTTATTTAACATTTGCTTATTTTAGATATTACAAACTTATGTATTCAAATTATTTGTAATTTTTAAAAAATAAAATCACATTACTTCACGTCCTTTTCTAGTTCATCCATCTATTTGGTATGTATTGAGAAGCTGTATTATACTCTAAGTGTTGGGGGCACATGAGGAAAAATTGTAATTCCTGCCTTTGTGACCTTTACTTTCTTGAGAGGAGATAAATAAGAGACAGAGTTTTGGTTTCAGAGAGTTTAGGTAATATGAACAAAATAAAACAAGGTAAACAGTAAGAGAATAAAGGGGGCAAGTGTGCTGTTTTGCATCCAGTAGCTGGGACGAGTTGGCAGGAGACCTATATGGTGTGGACACCTGAGCCAGGAAAGACCTTTATGGGCAGAAATTTAGCAGGTGAGTGTCCTGAAGTGGGAATGAGCTTGCAGACACAAAGGAACCAGCAGCTGGAGTTGCTGGGACAGGGAAACTTCTGGAAGGCTAAGAGATGAGCAGGCCCACATTTAAGATTTCAGGATTGAGTTAGAGTCAAAATGAAGGTTAAAATTTTTACATCTAGAAATTTAATAGTTATAAATGAAGCTATGCTCATGGTCTGGCCAGCATTCCTACTTCATGACCTGGAAATGAAAGGAGCACCTTCTTGCTTCTTTGGCCAGACTGGCATCTACAAGCCTGCTTGAGAGTCCTGATCTGTTGAGGCTGAGCGGGGGAGAAGCTCGGCTTGCAGGCAGGACTTCTGAATTGTTACTGGACCTACCTGAATCCACTTGAGAGCTTAACCTGGTCCAACTCCCAGAGAGCTGAATCAGGACGGATTTTTCCTCCCCATGCCTAATTTTGCTGACTTGGGATTTCCAGGCTACTTAAAAAGTCTTTCGGGGGTGAGGACACCTCAGTGCAGAGAAGGCAGCACAGATATCTGGGGCGTCTGAGCTCTTGGATAACTTGGAAGAGCCCCCAACTTTATTTTTTTTTAATTTTTTTAAAAGATTTTATTTATTTATTTGACAGAGAGAGAGACAGCCAGAGAGGGAACATAAGCAGGAAGACTGGGAGAGGGAGAAGCAGGCTTCCTGCCAAGCAGGGAGCCTGAAGTGGGGCTTGATCGCAGGATCCTGGGATCATGGCCTGAGTCGAAGGCAGATGCTTGACGACTGAGCCACCCAGGCATCCCAGAGCCCCCAACTTTAAATAAAGGTAGGCTTTTTCTTTTTCGTTCTCAGTTGTGCATCCTCGCTTGCCTAATTCCTGTTTAATAGTTACTGAACTTTTAAAAAATGTTTTAAAGAGATTGAAAAAAAAGTTCTGCTTGATATTTGTGAAATACATTACTTGCTAATGTGTGGAAACATCCAAAAGCAGTACTCAAGATGAGGGCTGAGAGGTCGTTAGGGCCATACCTTGTAGCAGTTTCAAAGCTGCTTAGGAAGCACTGATATTCAGCTCCATGTGTTGGGATGTGTTTTTGGAGGGTTGAATCTAGACTTAAATTTAAAGTATATTATACAGCTCCTCCAACTAAAATGTTTCTTTCTCATTATGAGTTGGCATATTGCACGTTTTCTATCTACAATCTCGACTTTATCCGTTGTGGGTTGTTACGTTGTATCTTTCGTGATTATAGGCTGTGAATTCTTCTAAGATTGATTCATTTATGGGAATACTGGGGAACCTATTATGACATTCTATACATTTGTTGGTATGCATTTTTAAAACTTTGCAACAATATCAAACTTACAAAAATGTTAAAAGCATAATAAAAATAAAAATCTTTATTTTTCCTCCAACCATTTGAGAGTAGGTTTTCAAAATCAATTTCCATCAATTCCAGATACTTCATTTTCTACAAATAAGAATATTGTTTTTTATAATCACACAATAACCATCATAAGAAATTAACATTAACTCAGAATCACTTTTAGTTTTGAGACTATGGAGAGGTTGTGGCTATTTGTAAGAATAAAGATCATTGATTCCCACTGGAGTGAATGGCTGAAGTACATGAGAGGAAGAGACTGCTTCTTTTTTTTTTTTTCCAAATTTTTTTAAAATTAATTTATTAGAGAGAGAGAGCGCAAGCGAGCACAGGCAGACAGAGTGGCAGGCAGAGGCAGAGGGAGAAGCAGGCTCCCTGCCGAGCAAGGAGCCCGATGTGGGACTGGATCCCAGGACGCTGGGATCATGACCTGAGCAGAAGGCAGCCACTTAACCAACTGAGCCACCCAGGCGTCCCAAGAGACTGCTTCTTGAAGGAGAGAAATTAAAGGAACTGAGAGGCCATAGTAGGAAAAGTATTTTCTATATCTATATTGAAACCACTATGACAGGCCATTCTAATAGACCTAAAATCATAAAGAAATCAAAATAAATGATTTTGGGGTTAAAGGGAAATTGTAGATTAGGTGGTAACATCACATGATAACATGAGATTCAAACCTGCCTTTGTTGTTAAAGAAAAATAAGAAATCTTCTAAAAGTCTGTAAAGGACCATCATGGAGAACAGTGTAATCTTCCCTCCCAGAGACTCAGAGCTGCAATGGAGAAGATAAGGCCCTGCCTGATGGGGCCACAGGGAAACCAAGGTCTTCAGAAGGGAACCAGAATTATCTTTTTCTGGTTGATTTTTTAAATTATCTTAAATTACTGCAATCCCAATTATATGTTTAATATTACATTCCTTATAGTTTATTCAGAATGTTTCATATTTTGTATTCAGAGGTCTTTAGGATATCTGATTGCTTAATTTTCAGAAGTTTTCTGAACTTTCTATAGATAAACAGAAGGGGGAGAGAGTGGAGAGAGGAAAGAGGAAAAAGAGGTACAGTACCAAAGCATAGAACTAACTTCATTTTATTCAAAGCTCTTAAAATCACCATCACCCTTGAAGGGTTTTTTTTCTTTCTTACTTTTAACCCCTGGTGGTCAATTGAGTCCTGCATCTTCTATCTCAAAAATAGTCTTTTGCTCTCCAGCTCTCACCTGCCACCACTCTAGCCTAACCAGCATCATCCCTTGCATCCTTACTGCGCTCCCTGATGCCAGCTTTAACAACTTCAACTGATTCTCCACATTTTAGCCAGCTTAATAAAAATACTTCAAATTATGTCACCTTGTAGACTTAAATCCTTGAACCACTTCCCACTCTCTTCAGGACAAACTCGACCATGGACAGAAAATTAGTACATGAAGTTTCTGCCCACTTCACTGTCATTCCTCCCTAGTGGCCAACAATTCAGCCTCATGGACTTCCTGTCAGCTTTTAATCTATTCCAAACTCTTGGTAATACAGAAATTGTTACATATTCTACTTCTCTCTCTCTGTCCCTTTCTCTCTCCAGCACAGATATATAGATACCCATCTCCATCCTATTCATGGCTAATTTCTTTACATACTTCTGGGTAAAGTCTTATTCTTTGAAAGTTCTTTCCTTACTATTCCTTTCTTCAGTTCATACCCCGTTATTTTCCATCTCTGCATACAGTGTGTTGTCTTCATAAACCGTGTCTCACATTTCTTATTTTTTTCTTGCCTATCTCACATGGATGAGTATGCTGGGAAAAGACAGAATCCATGTGTACGTCACTAATTAACAAATGCCTCCTATTACATCATTAGTACTTAATAGTTGTTGGATGATTGAGTGAATTCAGTCATCTGGGGAGGAGCTGACTAGGGATTAAGAGAATATTTTGAAAATGTGATAGTACTAGGTACAATGGAAGCAAAAAAAAAGACTATTTTTAAGACTTGATTCCTACTATAAATGGAGAAGAAACAAATATATGTTCATTTACCTAGCTACTAAGTTTGTAACTTTAGCCCTTCTTGACAATGTGTAAAGCATGTTAATGAGTAAATTTTAGTATCTCACAAATATTGTTAGGTGTTTGAGCCCAAGAAATGTTAAAAAATACTTAGCAGAAATGAGTTCAGATGTCTAGCTCTGAATTTATCATTTTTGAGATCTGAAGTCTAAAGTCCAGAAATGGGTAAAATTATTGATATTAATCTGCATGAAGGATAAAAATCTTATGGTTGACTAATAGTCACTAGCCAGGAGAATTCATCAAGCAAATTGAGTTAGGACATTATATACATACATATTTGCATGTATACCTACAAACATGGTGCATCAATCATGATTATTGATTTAAAACCTCAAAGGTGAGCTCTAGTAAACTTCAGAAGAAAATAAGTTATTACAGGGTTTTTGAGTGACTAGCATAAAGGATTAGAAGTCTGGAGAACCTGGTTTAGAAAACTAAAAAGGATTGAATGAGCCTAAGACCTTGAGAACAAGCCAGGGTCATGGAGCAGGATATCAAGCTGTCACCATTGGTGACCCTGTTCCTGGATACCCACCTTCGTGGCACTCTGATCTTAGCTCAGACCTCCAATCCCCTGGGAACATCTCTTTTGCAAGGTTTAGTCCCTCAAGTCCTTTTTTGCAAGGCCTACTTGCTTTCCTTCTAACTATTCAGGTGAAAGAATGGAGTTCTTGACTCTCACCAAGGTGACAACATAAGGAGTGCTTTCTTCCCAAACATAAAGAGTGTGTAGGCACTGGTAATGGTAATGTTCAAGTAACAGTTGTTCACTGCATATGTTCTACTTCTACATTTTTGATCAGTAAAATGGTAATGACTAATCTGTTTATATTGGCACTGATCTGTTTCACGTGAGTGTGGAAGTGGTATAGATATTATTTATGGGGTGAGATCACTTATCATTAAGTTTCCAAGACTGCAGCTGTCAAGATACCAAATCTTCAGGCTTCTATTGACTTCTTATTGGCACCCAGAATGAAATATCTGAATCTTACACTTTACTTTTCTCAGTAAATATTGAGAGTAGTTGCCACATGCCTAATTCCAAAAATTCTCTAATTGGTGAAGGTCGCTAGTCTTACTAATTGTACCTAGTGTAGAAGAGCAAAGGCCTTGTAGAAATAATCGCCAAAGCTGGACACATGGGTCTAACTTTTATGACAGTCAAATGGATAGGAAAGATTATAATGGTACCTAAGCATCTGTTAAAACTAACCATATCAGTGATCTGTGAACCAAGCCGTGCTTTGTGATAGACTATTACCCCTTCAGAGACATAATTATGGACTATAAGGTCAAACATTTACTTTTTAAAAGAGCACTTAAGTATAAAAATTATACATTGCCCTGTAGCACTTTAGAATGTTATCAAGTAGAACCATATCCCCATCAAATATAAACATAAATAGAATAGATATGACTCAAAAAGCATTTACCATGTGTTATTTTTCTGTATCATGAAAAGTTAAAATTTCCATGAGACTTGCAGTTTGCAAATATTGCTTCTTAATAAAGCATAACCATTATATGTTTCAGGTCTGAATGAACCACATAATAGGCATAAATCAGATAAATGCTCTTTTACCCTGGAGCCCTCTTTAGGGGATATCTATCGATGGAGATTTGTGACAATGGACACACTCCAGTAGCTTATGAATTTTAGCTGCTAAATATAGTAGGCAACAGTTAAAGATCAATGAGAAGATTAATGGTTTTAATTACCCCTATGTAACCAATTGTGGGTAAAATTTTACTTGCTACTTTCACTGAGGGTAACACACCACAGTCAACTTTCCAGTAAAGCTAATTTGACTTTCTGCTTGGTAAATTGCTCATTGACAATTCTGTAATGAGTCTGCTCTGTGTGTGATTGAATACTGAGCATGCTTCTGCTTTCTAAAAACAGGGAGAAAAGGCCATAAAACTGATGAATGAAACACAAAAAAATTCCTTGTGAAAAATATTAGAAAATAAGACCATTTCCAGGCAACAGTTTCCCTGCTTGAGCTGTATGGGGCAACCGAAAGAGTACCAAATGAATGTTGTATTTATGGAATACAATTATGTATCCTAATAAATACTGACAAACTTCTTCTGAAGATACATGGGGTAACTGAAAAATTGTCTTTTTGACAAAAGGACAGAGGCACTTTAGTCTATATGATTTGCTTATATGATTATTGACTATTGGAGAGAACTATATCATAGTCTGTGCATGTATTTGTAAGTCCACCTTTTAAGAAAGGGGCTCCCAAAGGTTTCTAGCAGTTCTTAAATGATGTACTGGTGTGCCATAGTTTCATCTCCATAATCCCTAAGTAGACATTGTATACAAGGAATCAAGACACAACATTATAGTATCAGCTGTCCATTAAGGGAGAAGGTGTAGAACCATAGTTTAAACAATTTGTTAGTTTGTTTTTATTTTAGTTTTAGTTTTGGTGTGCCAAGGATGGATGTTACAGTGTTTAAAAACATAATCTTAAAACTATTCACCTTCCCACATTGGTATAACTGTATAATTTTTAGTTATCCTCTTAATTAACATTAAGAATGTTCTCAGTAGAACACTGAATTGGGTGATGACAGCCATATGTTAAGAACTATTAAATACAGGGGCGCCTGGGTGGCTCAGTGGGTTAAAGCCTCTGCCTTCGGCTCAGGTCATGATCCCAGCGTCCTGGGATCGAGCCCCACATAGGGCTCTCTGCTCAGCAGGGAACCTGCTTCCTCCTCTCTCTGCCTGCCTCTCTGCCTACTTGTGATCTCTGTCTGTCAAATAAATAAATAAAATCTTAAAGAAAAAAAAAGAACTATTAAATACAAATGCTCTGGAATGTCTGTGCTGGGGGTAGGAGTTCAGAGGGCCACTCAAGCTAAGAGTAATGAAAGGGAATACTACTAGACACATGCATATATATATATATATATATATATATATATATATATTTATTTATTTATATGTATATTTATATATATAAATTGTATTTTAGTCATAAAGGAAAACACATTTCACAGAGCAATTCAATTTCCAAACTGAACTATCTTGGCTTATTTGCTCAATAAACTTGTCTACAGCATGTGACACATGTGAAAATTGGCCACTCAAAGACCAATCTTTATTCCTGAGGATAGGAAACAAGTATCTGGAGTGTTACCATCTCTGAAAGCAAATTTTTACCTGGAGTTCAGGGTCTAAGCGCATCCTAGAATTCACATCTCATGAAGGGAAAGGGATTTGCCAGAGGAAAAAGTCAAATTGTAATACGAGCCCAATAAAACTCAGTAAAACTGGTGGCAAGATTTGGATTAAGTATTTTTTGTCAATTATTTGACTTTTCTACTTGGATTATGCTTAGTCACCAAATGTTTGCTGTCTGGGCAAGTATCTGACCTTCAGCCAGCTCTGTAGCTGAGGAAGACCTTAAAATACTTAACAGCTGACAGTGGCTTGCTGGTTGTACAAGCAAGCAAATCCTAACTTGAATGAGGATCTAAGTATCCCATCTCTTTATCAGAGCCCACTCCTGTGCTGCCCAGAAGCACTTCTCCCTGTGGATTCAGGGAATAGTCCCATCAGGATTTCAGTGGACTCTTTATCTTAAAAGAACTTTAAAGTGGGAAGTCAGTGGGACAGAGTAGTTAGTCCTCACTGCTACAGTTGGTTTTGGCTCTGTGGTTGACTTTTCTTGTGTCCCTTCCCTGCTTTGCATTCTAGATTCCTTCTAATCTCAGCTACCTGCCTCTGCCAGGCTCAGTGGCTTACTTGCTGATTTAACTGAGAGCCTCCTCTCTGAGTAATACAAACCCCCTAGTCACCATGCCTCTCTCAGGCTGGTTTGCTCTACCTGTTAATTCAGAGTCACAGTGGACAAGAGAATCAGAAACTGCTCAGACATATTCCTCCCTGCTTTCATTATGTTAAAGCAGCCCTGCCTTAGGCTCGTAGTCAAAGTCAACTAATCTGCACAAGTGATCCTCTTTTTTTCTGTTGGTGTCTGGAAACAAAAAAGTGTCTATACGGCCCCAGATTTATTATAATGGTCACTTACAGTATCCCCAGGCAAAATTGTGCCTCTTTGGGGGACCAGGACCTCCAACACCTGAGCCTAGAGTTGTGGGCACTGGAAGCATGAAGTCTCCTGGGAGATATTGGGAGCAGTAAGTGCAGCAACTCCTGCTTCACTGCCTGGATTCCAGAACCATGTCGTCCTCCTACTGGGAGCCCAGTGCCACTGAAAGGACTTTGAGTCACAGAGTATACACCATTGTAGAGAGGAGTACCTCATACTCGGAGTTTTGTCTTCATGCTGGCTCTTCAGCTATGTTGTCCACAGGCCGTTTTACCACCCTATCCATTTCTGTGCAGCTTCTGTGTGGTACAGTATGTGATGCAAAGGAGCCTGTGTTCATGGGCCTTTTCTAGGACCTTCTTTTGCTGTAAAATGAGTCCCTGGTCTCTTTAATGTTCTGTGGAGTTCTGGAACATTGGAAAGGGCATGTTATAAGCTTCTGTGAAATAGTATTGACTGAGCCCTTCCACACAGTAGAGGCCAACCCTTACCGGGATTGCATGTTTACTTCTGTTACAGAAATACCTGGGTCTTCCAGGATGGAGGAGTCTGAAGTTGTCAGTCTATTACCATATAATGATTTGGTCGTCTTAAGAAACAGTGCATAAGTAATAGTAATTTCTGGTACTAAAAAGGCTGCTAGGAGAGAAGTCAAAAGCACCGTGTTCTAGTCCTTGTAGTATCAATAGGAGGAGGAATTATAATTTCAGATTTGTTATGAAAGCATGTTAGTATTTATTGGAATTGCTAAAAAGGAAACAAGTTTTACAAACTGATCTTAAAAATTGGAAGGAAAAAAAAGCACAAAAGAGATAAAAGGGAACAATAACCTGGGTAAACTAAAAAGCACAAGATAAGATAATGGAAATAAACACAAATGTAGCAATCCTAATCTATGTAAATGGAATAATATCTTCAGTTAGTTAAAAAATGGCTAGACTAGGTGAGAACATACATGTGCATACAATGAAACTGTGCCATTTACAGAACATAAAAACTAAGGTCATAGAAATATTGAAAGAGAAAAAATAACAGACAATAGTTCATAGAAATATTAAAATAATGCCTATCATAATAGGAAATAGACTTTAAGAAAATGTTAAGCAAAAAATATTCATTTCCTACGAAATATGTACAATTTTTGGCATGTATGTATCGTGAAATACTTAAAAATCAAGAATGAAATACGGAAATAGGCTTTTAATAGTGGAAGATATCAGCAACACCACATACAGTAGAATTAGATTTTTTTAAAGTAGTTTATGCTGAATATATAAAGAAAACTGTTAGGGAATACAGATTAGGAACAAACATGGAAATAAAAATATTAACATCTGCAAGACCAAAATTATAAATAAGTGTTTTTAAGGGAAATATCTTAAAAGATTGATTTGAAGAGAGAAAGTTATGGGCAGAGGGGGAAAAGGAGAAAGTGTGTTAAGCAGACTCCCCACTGAGCACAGAGGTGCACTGGTCAGGGCTTGATACCATGACCTTGAGATAATGCTGAGCTGAAACCAAGAGTAGACACTTAACCAACTGTGCCACCCAGCCACCCCTTTGAGAAAAATATGTTAAAATGACCAACCCAAATGCTTATGAATTTAGGAAGCCTACTAAATGAACCACTTAAAGAACTATGGGATTTAAGAAAATTCTCCAAAAGATATAACAATGAAAATATCACCTATCACAATTTTATGCTAATATTAGGGAAACCTAGATGAGAAAAAGAAAGTGACAGTTAATGAGCTAAGCATTGAATTACATAGGCACAAAAAGAGTCCTAAAATGATCCTTACTACTGTCTTACCTAAGCATGAATAAATATGAAAGTTAGTGAGATATAAAAGTATATAAAGCAAAAAAAAAACCCTACAAAGCTAAAGTTCTAAAAGTAATAAGATTGAAAACCTTGAGAACATTTTATAAAGAAAATAAGACAAATGTCAGAATTAAGATTGAGAAGTTGATACAAATATATATATATGTATATATTTAGCAGAGATTATGCAGTTAGTAATTACTAAAAATTATAGTTTAAATTTGAAATTTAAATTAAGTTGAACTTTTTTCTAAAAAAATACTCACTCTTTACTCAAATAGAAAATCTCAATAGAAATATAAACATTAATTTCAATAGAAATATAAGCATTAGAACTGCTGAACTGATGGGTAAAGTATAATTTTATCCTCCAAAATAAATACCAGGCCCATACAAAACTTGGTAGATACAATTTCAAACTTAATCTAATTTTTCTAAATAATGGGGAAAAAGGAACTCTTCCAAGTTTTGTGGCCAACATAGCCTTAATATCAAAACTGACAAGGATAATATGAAGCAGAAAAATTATGGATTAATATCATGGAGCAGATATGCAAACACATAATAATGCACAGTAAAAATACAACATGACATAAAATGACAAAATAATATGACCAAGTTGGGTTTATCCCAACCCAAGTTGGCTTTGTCTGGCTAGTGCCAGACTGATTTAACTTAAAGAAAATCTATATTGCAATTAACCATATTAATACATTAAGTGAGCAAAAATGATGATCCTTGCAGTATATGTAATAAAAGCATTAAATAAAATTCAGTATTCATCCATAAATTTGTAGCTAAATTATGGAAATTAATGAAGGTTAAAAAAAAACAATGGAGAGCAAGCATCATACTTAACAATAAAGATTAAAAGATGTATTTTTAGATAAATGATACCTGCCATCACTCTTTCTATGGGGGGAGAGTGGGGGACATATAAGAGAAAGACCAATCCCATATGATTTTACTCATATATAGAATATAAAAAGCAAAACAAGTGAACAAAGAAAAAAGACCAAAAAAGCAGACACTTAAATACAGAAACATTTTGTTGCCAGAGGGGACGTGGGTGGGGAGATCAGTGAAATCAATACAGGGGATTAAGAGGTACAAAATTCCAGTTAAAAAGTAAATAAGTTATAGAGATGAAAAATATAGCATAGGGAATATAGTCAGTGTGACTACAAAAATGTTTGGTGACAGATCCTGACTATACTTATTGTGAGTAGTGCTGAACAACATATAGTATTGCTGAATCCTGTTATACAACTTGAAATATAATGCTGTATATTATATATACTTCAATAAAAATAATTTAAAAATTTTGTGGTTTGGAAACTTAACTTTGGCTCACTAAAATGGCTCATCCCAGCTCAACATACCCCTGGCTGGGCTTGACCATGCATTTGTAGGGAGCTGGTAGTTGCGTTTCTCCTTTCACATCTGTAAGGAGGTTGGCTATTGACACGAATGATGGAGTTAACGGTGCCTCTCATCAGCCAGCCAGGGAGCCCAGGTTTGTTCATATGGTGGTGGTCACCGGGTTCCAAGGAGACCATTTGCACAGAGAGGTCAAGCCTTAACATGCAAGGATTTTGCAAGCTTCTGTGTATTTCATTTTTGTTTTGTTTTGTTTTGTTTTTAAAGATTTTATTTGAGAGTGTGTGAGTAGGGGGGATAAGGATGGAAGGGTGAAAGAATCTGAAGCAGACTCCTCACTGAGCATGAAGCCTGAAGCAGGGCCTTGATCCCATGACCCCAAGATCATGACCTGAACAGGAACCAAGAGTTGGTCGCTTACTCGACTGAGCCACCAAGGTGCCCCTGTGTGCTTTGTGTTTTTAAAGTGGCAATGTATTAGGGTTCGATGTAGAAACAGAACCAATGAGATATATACAACTATAGAAGGAGTTTTATTTTAAGAAATTGGTTTACAGAATTATAGAGATGGGCAAGTCTAAACTTACCCTGTCCCTGAAAGGGATAGCAGAATGGAGAATGCAGGAGAAATCCTCGCACTGCATTTCAGGTCTGAAGGCTCTCTGCCACAGATTTCTCTTGCTCAGGGGGAGGTCAGTCTTTTGTTTTATTCCAATTTTCAGCTGATTGGATAAGGCCTACCTACAAGATGGAGGATAATTGCTTACTCAAAATCCACTGATTTAAATGATAATCCCCTCCAAAAACACTTTTTTACAGAAACATGTAGAAGAATGTTTGACCACATGGTCAGGCACCATGCCTGACACCAATATGACCTAGGAAATTCACCATCACAGTCAATTCAGCCAAAAAAACAACAACAACAAAAAAACAAAAAACAAACAAACAAACAAAAAACCAGATCTAGCAAAGTCTAGGTTCTATTTATTCATGAGTAGAATTGAAAGTTCCATTTCAGGAAAGTATACTATATAAGAATGGGAAAATGTGTGGCAGTGTTGGTGGTGGTAGATCATGTAATGGTAAATTCTTTAATATTATGGTTATGTCTGTGAGGTAGGATATGGGGAAAAACAAAGAAGATATTTAAGAATATAGGTAATGTTTTATCAATATCTGGGTAGTAAGTATAGTAGTACTTACTGTACTTCATACCTTAAAAGTTCATAGCTAGGAATATTTATATATAAACAATACATAAATACTATGATATGATTTATAATAAATGTTTATCTGGCACAGAACTATTAAAACCACTGGGATTTCCTAAGTGATGATAGCAATGGTTTCTTCTGTTATGTTAATGAGCTGACTTTTGAAAAGTGAATAGGTAACCTAAAGATGGGGTTTGGTTGGTAGAGTAAACAACAGCAATAAGAGATTAGAACTTTCCTTCCTCCCTGGCAGCCTCCCCACCGCTTCTGAGGAAGGGAGGAGGTCTGGCGATTGAATCAGTTACCAGTGGTGGATCATTTAATCCATCATGCCTATGTAATGAGATCACCATAAAAACCCAAAGGACAGGGTCCTGAGAGCATCTGGATTGGTGAACATTTAGAAATGTGGGGAGAGTAGTGTACTCCAACATGGAAGCTAGCTGTGTGACCTTTCCCTATACCTTGCCTGTTGCATCTCTTCTGTCTGATTATTCTGACTTCTATCCTTTTATAATAAACTGGTAACCTAGTAATTAAAATGTTTCTCTAAGTTTTCTGAGCCACTATAGCAACGTAACTGAGCATAAGGAGGCCTGGTTGAAATCTCTGACCTATAACTAGTTGATCAGAAAGCACAGGCAACAAGTTGGACTTGAGACTGGCATCTGAAGTTTGGGGAGTACACTCGTATAGGTCTCAACCCTTAACTTGTGGAAACTGATGCTATCTCTACGTAGATGGATAGTGTCTGAAATGAATTGAATTGTAAGATACCTGGCTAGTATCCAGGAATTGCTAGGTAGTGTAGGGAAATCCCCCTCAGACTGTAGAACTGGTGACCAGAATTGTACTTATATGTATATGTATACTTAGAGTACCGAGGTCTAGGGCGCCTGGGTGGCTCAGGGGTTAAGCCTCTGTTTTCGGCTCGGGTCATGATCTCAGGGTCCTGGATCGAGCCCCACATCAGGCTCTCTGCTCGGCAGGGAGCCTGCATTGCCCTCTCTCTCTGCCTACTTGTGATCTCTCTGTCAAATAAATAAATAAAATCTTAAAAAAAAAATATTGTGGTCTATATTGTCCTTTCTTCATACCATAGGAAAGTTAGGATCCTAGATAAAGAAAATCATGGATTTCAACTATTATAGCTTGATCAGAATTTGTCACTATAAAGGAAAATCTTGTATTTGCAGCACATACTCATTTTTTTATATCTTATTAAAAGTTGAATTTATATCCTGTGCAGAGGGCCTTGTTTTCAAGTCACATAATGCAGCCCTGGTAAATGCTAATTTCAATAAAGACAAAACACATGCATGCATGCACATGGAACTAACTATGCTCTTTTTTTTTTAAGCTTTTTTAGTTCATGAAATATTGAAAATAAAGTCTTCACAAAGATACCGTCTTTCCTAATTACATGGCTAGTGCAAACAAAACAAGCACATTTTAAAATAATAAATAAATTTAAATAATTTAGTTTATAATATATTATAAGTATATATAATAATGTGTTATATATTATATATAATTATAATTTAAAATAAGAAATAAAGACTTATTACTCAAATTCTTGTTTGAATCAGGTACAAGTGTGTAAAAACTAAATTATGTATAGGTAGATTGTGTGAAGTTGACATTAGAATACTTAAGACATAAAGCATTAGTTTTTACTTTTGAGGTAATTGATGTGAAACAAAATGTGATTGGATTACCTGAGGCCATTCTTATTTTGTGCTTATTTTAATGACTAGAGACTACGTGCCATTAAGAATGAGACTAAATGGTAGTGAGATGCTCTATTTCAATCACTAGCTTGCAGGGAGGTCTAAGCAAATTACTCAGCTTTCAGGGCCCTGATTCCCCATTTCTAAAACCAAATTTCTGATCTTTCTCTCAAAGAGTCTATGGATTATGATTTCCATTCATATGAAAAGACTGACTTTTTACTTTGTAATGGTGTGCTCTATCATTCAGTTCTAATCAGGAAAATAGTTTCACTGTAAATAGCAATACATTTTATTTACAATTTCCTAGCATTTGAAACACAAGTGGTACTTAGGGAACTTTCTGTAGTTGTAGATAAGTTACCACTCATTGGTTTCTATCATTGATTTATTTTTCACACATGCTATTCCTTATAAATCTGTGAGAGTTTTTCAAATTCCGATCCAAGTTATTTAATGGTGGCTCTAAGTAAAACCAAGGTGTATACCTATTGGTATTTTTCACATCATAGTCATAATTTCATGGTACATATTTTTGTTGAGTAGATGAATAATTACATACCCATTTCTTTATCCAGTTTATATACTGAGCAACTGGCCAAAATTGCTTTTTACTATGATACAGTATTTACAATCAATGGGTTCTATACTAGCTGGAGATTGTTTGTTTTCTGGAAAGGAAATGCATCCTTGTGGGCGGGGGAGGGAGTAAACTTAAAGTAATCTTAAAGAGCAGGAAATCAAGGTTAATATTGAGATGTTATTGTCCAAAGACTATTGTAACATATTTTGGGATAAAGTCATGAATATTTTTAAATTATTTTAGTTATATTCTTGACTTTATAATTATTTTAATTATAAAGTTTAGCAAAGTTTCTGAGCATATAATCTTCCAAAGTGTTTGTAATGAGAGGTAGAATTACATAGTGGGTAAGAACCTAGACACTATAGCCAGAGTAAGAACAGTGCCTTATGTGCAACAAATACCATGCATGTATGCTGAATTTATGTCCAAATGGACTCCATCATTGGCAGAATGAAGCACTGTGATAATCTTGCATCTAAAAATAGACTTCAATTGGATATATGAAGCAAAAATACTAGAAACAGATGAGTAAGTATTTATTGGACTTACGAAATCCTTATTTTGATTTTTTTGTTGTTTTAACATATATGTCAAAATAACATAAGTAACATTTGCAGAACAAGCAGAAACCTACCCAGATAGAGGTATTACCATATAACTACCATAGTTATGCTAGCTGGCCGTTGTCGGGAACAAGGCTTCCTTTACCTGATAATGACTGACTTGTGCTCAAAATGTTTTTATGCTCCTTTTTCATTATTTTATATCATCTAGAAAAAAAATAGAATTGTCTATTAAATAAGGCATTTTGATAAGAGACCTTGTGACAAAGATTGGCATCTACTTGAGACACATTTTGAGAATAATCTCAGGGGTCAGTGACCAAGGCCAAACAGGGAAGGAGATAGTATGTGACCTCTGCACTCTGCCACATACATGATATTAAACAATGTAAGCATCAAAGAACTAAGCTTTTTAATATTTATTGAAATGTGCTAAATACTATGTAACATTCCAGCATTCTTGAGGAAGATGCTGCCTGCCAGTTTGTGTTTAAAGGCTGCATAGAGGGGAAGAAGGCCGCATAAGGCTTTAAAGAGTATAATCATCAGCCCTACATAAATTGTTAATTTCAGGTCACATGGTATCTATGATATACAATCCTACAGTTTTGTGGGGGTGTACTATGAGTATGATTGCAATTATTGATGATTATGTCTTATTTGTGATATTAATAAATGTATACAATAATAATTACTTAAACGATAAATTACCTCACTGAATAGGGTTTAAGGTGAGGGCAGTGAGTATTGATTTTGTATTTATGTTGAACCATAACTAGAGAAGGTCAATATGCCTGCGTTCTGAGAACTCTGTCCTGGAGAGTTAATAAGAATAACATAAAATAAAGGAAATAGAAGTTTAATCCACTGTTTATCCGAACACACTCCTGATAGAAAGACCAAAATTTCCTACCATAACAATAGTTCTGTTGAGAAGAGTAAGAAATTAATTTATAAGATGTTTTGTACCCAGGGTTGCCTGGGTGGCTCAATCAGTTAAGCATCCAACTCTTGATCTCAAGTCAAGTCTTGATCTCGGGGTCCTGAGTCAAACCCCATGTTGGGCTCCATGCTGGATGTGGAGCCTACTAAAAAAAAAGAAAAGCCTTGTACCCAAAGTGTAATAATTGGTAAAATTACAGGAATTTCCATCAAAAACTAATATTCTATACTAGTAAAATAGCAGTTTTGACTAGGATTTTTTAAAATTTCTTTAAAATTAGACTTTTTTATTTTTGGTTTGTTGAATTAAAGATACAGGTAAAATTCAAATAATTTTCCCATATTTTCAAATTTTTCTACCATATAGCATTACTTGACAAGCAAAATGAATGAAGTTTAAAAATTATATATAAAATTTCTGTTAATGCAACATAAGAGTTCCCCTATGCAATGGACACAGTGTTATATACAAACTTTATATCCAAGAACCATGCAGGGGGAAAAAAAAAAACTTTTCAGAAATTAGTAAAACTACAACAGGAACTTGGGCCTACTGTTCCTTGTATCTCAGCTGGTTGTTTTTTTAAGCTCAATAACCAGTGTGATTATAACCTGAAAGTTTGAATAAGTACATTTCTGTGTAAGTGTATGAGGGGTTTGGATTAGGGGATGGAAATGTATAAAAGAGAAAGTAAAAAATAAGGGATTCATAGGGACTCTCTTAGCTTGAGTTCCCTGGAGACAGAGGCTGAGACAATGAGGGTGAAGGAGGTTTACTGAGGGAGGAAGTGTTCTCAGGAGAAGGACAGAAATGGAAGCAGGACAGGGCAGAGGCATAAAAGCATAGCAAAGATGTGTTCTTATCTGGAAACTAGCTTCTGCTTCATCCTGTAGGAGACTCTGAAGCATGAACTATAGCACAGAGTTGATCTCAACTTGAAGGATTCATGTTCTAGCCTGTGTAAGTCCGTCCTAAGCTTAAGGCTGTGCTTCCCTTCTGCAAGGGATTTCTTCAGAGATGGGGGCAGCCAATACTCAAGAGCTGGAGGATTAGCACACCCGTTTAGGAGATATACGTGGAGCACCAAAATTACTCATAGTGAGACATTTAATGTTTGGAAAACTTAACTTTCTGTTTTGTTTAAAAAACAACAAAACAAAAAGCAAAGCAAACAAACAAAAACAATAGGAAAACAGGATCTCTTAGAGGAAAAGATGTAAACTTTTGAGCCATATGTGGGTGATGAATTCCAAAACCATCCCATCCTAAACTCTGCCAGTTAGTAAACTTTGTTGAACCTCAATTTTCTCGATTATGCTATGGCAATGTCAATTAAATGTATTTCTTTTTTTTTTTTAAGATTTTATTTATCTATTTGACAGAGAGAGAGAGACAGGAGGGGGAGGGGAGTGGGGGGGTTAAGTGATTATTTTCTCTCTCAAAAACTTTGAACATTTTACCTTTTTTAAAAGATTTTATTTATTTATTTGACAAAGAGATCACAAGTAGGCTGGGCAGCAGGCAGAGAGAGAGAGAAGGAACCAGGCTCCCTGCTGAGCAGAGAACCCCAATGCTAGGCTCGATCCCTGAACTCTGAGCTCATGACCTGAGCCAAAGGCAGAGGCTTAACCCACTGAGCCACCCAGGCACCCCTAGATGTATTTCTAAAATACCACGGAAGGTGCCTGCATCATTTTTTAACTTTACAAAGGCCTCTGAGGTTAGTAGGTTACACATTATTTACCATCTTTCATAGAACAGCAAATGCAGATTCAGAGAAGCAATATGGGAGATAAACTGTATTAGTTACCTACTGCTGGATAACCAATTACTCCTAAGGATAGCAGCTTAACCCTTCACCTCTGTTATCTCACAGTTTCTGTGGGTCAGGCATCAGAGCTTAGCTTTACTGGGTTTTCTGCTTCAGGGTGTGTCACAGACAGAAATCAGGATGTTGGCCCATTTTTCTCTCACAAGGTGGCAGTCACTGTATTGGTAGGGGCTGTAGACATCTCCACATTCAATTAGGGCAAAATTCAATTCCAAGATCACTTAAGAGGCAATTTGGTGCTTCACAGTCTGGTAGACTAAGGGCCTCAGTTTCTTGTTGTCCATGTGAGTCCACCATTTGCATCTCCATCAAAGCGAGCAAGATCAGGATGCAAATCTGGAGGGAAAGAGTGTCAGTAAGGAGGTACTGGCAAGGGAGAAATTGTGGTCTTTTTATAATCAACTAAGTGAAATTCCTCATTTTTACTGCATTCTGTTCTTTGAAAACAAATTACTGGATTCAGCCTACATGCAATGGGAGGAGATTATACAAGGGTATGAATACCAGAGGTGGGAATTATTTTAAGTCATGTCAGAGCTTCCTACAACAGAAACCAAAGGCTTTTTTGGTATCTACTGTGTCAGAATTTGGTTAATGTAGAATGTAATCCACATTTTGATTATCTTTGTCTTTTTACCTTTGACAAAAGGACACTTCAGATTAATTTTACAGGGTCACATTGATAGTAAGTAGCAAAATCTATACTCAGATTGCAGTAATGAAAGTTGAATGTAGGTTGTCTGACTTCTATTAGATGTTAAGAATGGCATCTGATCCTTTGTTGTGCCTTACAGAGTGGCTTGTTTTATAAAGTTAACATTTAAAAAAAGTTGTTGAATAAATAAACTTAATAAAATGCTAACTGGAAGGATATTATCTTTTATTTTCTTCATTAATCTTGTTGAATTTCCAAAATAAACTTTTCCAGACATGTGCAGAAAGTGAATACAATAAAGACAGTTCTGTTAGATGATGAGAAGTACATCCAGTGTCCCCTCTAAATCTTCAGCGTGTGGTGGGAAATTTTTTCCTTACACAGGCAGACTGAACTGAACTCTGCCCAATGTGTCAATACTTATGATTGCTTTATTATGCAGGCGTATGCCACTCATAGCGTATCAGATTTTAAATTACCATATAAATTTCCATAGTCAGACAATATAGGAGACATCAGTTTAAAAAGCATCTAATCTTATTTTCAAAGTTAGATAAGAAACAATCAACACTTTAAAATGAAAGCAATACCCCTAAGCTGGAAGTGAGAGTCTAACAATATTATCTAGACTAATCACCACTTGTTATCATAATCATAGTACATGCAAAATAGAAACACTGGTTTAATTAATTGTAACACCTGCAGGGTAAGAAGATTCAGAATCTGCTGCTTTTTTGGGGACATGGGGGTTGGCTTAACACAACCCAGTTTTCATTGAACAAATCTATGAATTAACCCAAAGTACATGATAAAGGGAATGCAAATGCCATCCTACCTGTGAATTTCAGTCCTATATAGAATCTTATGGGAACAGTTTGTTTATTTTTTGTCTTCCACCTATCCTTTTTAATATAAATTTTATATAATTTCAAATTGTCTTTTTATCAACTTATTTTGCCACAGGTGGCCAGGTCGGACTCCTTATCATCTAAAAAAGGAATGGGACCAAATAAATTAAACTACAAAGGAAAATTTATGTTCCATTTGGAATTTTGTAGTTGTCTAATTTCAGATTCCCTTCCCAGCCTTGATTATATTTGCACATATGACTTTCTACCATATTAGATGGCCAACCACTTGAAAGTAAGGAATAAATCACATTCATTTCTCTCACAGCATATGACAAAAAATCCTATATCTATGTTAGGATTTAGTAAGTATTAAGACATACTTTGTCACAAATAAAAAGTTGGCAGTGTCAGGAAACTTTCAGCATCCCAGGAATGGAGTAAGTGAATCTAGTTAACAACAAGAACCTAATAAAAGGAATTTCAAGGTTTAGGCATTACTATAGAGCATTGTCCTAAGAAATGGTATTATACAGATTAAAACCATGATTAAATAAAGACTGATCTACATGCTTGTTTATAAAAAGCATATGATCAGAATTTAGCTAATATTTCTGTAAGAGTTTCTCTGTAGCTTGTAGAATCATTAATTATTGTTATAATAGCTAATGAACACTTAAAATATTCACTCTCACTAATAATTTAAGAAATGAAAATTAAGATAATAAAATTTGATTTTCACCTATAAAATTAACATTTTTTAGCTGCAGCAGTGAAGTGCTAAAGGATGCAGAGAAATCCCTCACACATGTACGCACACACCACACATACACACATTGAACTTAAAAACGAACAAATGTTCCACACTACAGGAATGACAATTACAGCAGCAATAAACATAAAAAACTTTAAAATACTCTATACAACAACCTATTAAATCAAGTTGAACCAAATCTAATGAAAGATGCTCAAGACAATGAAATGATAATAAGAAAAGCTTAAAGACATCAGTCTCCACAGATATATGATGATCATGGTTTAAAATATATTGCTGTAGAAAGAGGCAAAGGCAATGGAAAAAACTTGATCTTATCTTCAAACTGACCGATAGTAAAATCATAGTGAAAATTCTCAGATTTGTATGAGTGTGTATTTGTCTGGAAATTGACAGGTTGATTATAAAATTCATAGGGAAATGCAATTGCCAAGAAATTCTAAAGAAGCACAAGGGGCAGGATTTATTCTATAAGGGATCAAGACTTACTATAAAGCTAGAATGAGTGGTATTAGTATAAGGATAGATGAATAAACCATTGGAAAATAGAGTGCAGAAACATACCCATGACTCTGTATTTAGTAGGGAAAAAACACACACACAAAAGACTTATTATAGATTCTCATGGGGAAATGAAATAACTGAAAAAAAGGACTTAATTACATGAGAACACTTATGTTAAAAAAAGATGAAAAGTTTATTAACTTGATTTTAACTGTTTAAAATGTGTGTATATATGGAGAAAAAAAATCACCAAAATATTATAAGAGATTCTTTCTAGGTGATAGTAGGGAAGGGTTTTGTTTTGTCATTTCATATTTTTTTGAATTTTTACACAATATACATATAACATGTAAACATTTATAATCAGAAATAGTCTTACTACTAGAAAACAGAAGTACAAGAGAAACATTTTAGACAGTATATAGTTACATTAAATAAGTTATTCATTTCAAATTAATGAATTTAAATATGATCATTCTCAATTTTCTCTAAAATCTTAGAGAATATGTAAATTAAAAGTAAGCAAATATTCAGGTATTCTAGAGGTGAAATTTGAATCTATAGGCTGATGCTTATGATTCTAATAAAGAGTGCTTGGGGAGTATGACACAAAGTAAATACTGAAATGTAGGTGACAGAGAGCATAAAATTCTATTTCTGGTTTGAATATCATTCTCTTCAACAAAAATGCACAGAGCTACCAATGGCAAAATTCAGCTTCTGCAGCCTACTTTGAGTCTTGTAAGATTGTGTTGGGAAAGCATAGCTTTTAAAATTTTACAGAAAGTTCCTTTAGAAAGGTTGTTTTTTGTTCTTGTTTTTTGTTTTAGAAAATGTTTCTCTTGGTCTAACTGATTTAATATATATTTTTAAATTGTTATGATGCCATACTTTATTAAATCCTCTAAAAGGAAAATATTAGTGATTTTTAAATTAAATGTAATCTTTAGTTTTCTCTAATGAATAATACTTTGAACTGTTCAGTTACATACATTTAAATCCATTTTTTAAAATTCACATATCTAAATGTTCTAATCTTGGAAATCATTTGCAAGTTTTAGAACATTGGAAAGGAAATAAAAGATAATATTGAGGAGAAAGGAAAAGAAACCTAATTGTACATTTATAAATACTTATGTAAGCCCGAGGTTTCTTTAAGTAAACACTCCTCTCCCATACTTCATCAGCATTTCTCTCTGAGGCCAGCCTCAAGGCCTAGTACCACCTATAGAGATGTAACCCAAGTTTGCAAACTCAGATTTTTCTCGCACCTTCTCCTGATCAAGTAATTAATTGGTGCAGGTCTAGAGATGGGATGGATAAATAGCTATTATGAGGGTGTTTCTGTGTATTTTATGAATACATGGGACCAAGAGGAGAAAGTGTTTTCTTTATATACAAAGCTAGAGATTCTGATGTTGATTTTTTTCTTAATTTTTTTCAATATGTGAGGAGTTTAAAGAATGAACCAACAAACACTCAAGAAAGTAGAAATTAGAGAAGAGAATCCTGATGACATAGGTTGAAACCTGTATCTAGACATTTCAGAATTCTTAGCTGCATGTAGGACTATAGTGGCATTAAGTGGTTTAAACTGGTTTTGTCACTTGAAACAAACCATAGTGTCATATTCAGGATTTTCTATGTAACAACAATAACAACAACAAAATCTATTCTTTTCCCATTAACCCCTCACAGTGGGCTCAACTCTCCTTGACTTTAGCAAAAGGTCAAATAGAGAAAACAAACAAACAAACCAGGTTCTACAGTTGTCATGTTTCTCAGCCAAATGTCACAAGAAGAAATAGGTCCACAATTTTTAGAGTACATTGAAGCTTCTTCCAAGTCTTGGAAGACTTATTACAGTGCCTTCTATTTATAATTTATCTGTTGTCCACTGCCAAAGTCCCTATCTAGACCTTTCCCAGAGATAGAGTTGGCTAAAACACGGATTACCACCTCTTACTGCTATTTACTTCCTTTCCTTTGCATGTCTGAATTTTAATTTTATAATCTTGGTATTCTTAGGTAAAGTCCTCATAGCCAGGACAACCAAGAGTGGGGCATGCCCAGTATGTTCTTACTTGTGTGAGAAATTCTTTCTCCTTATTCTGTTTTTACTAGCTGGTTATAAAAGCACCTTCTCCTTATTATGCTGATCAGGAAAATTCAATATAGCAGCAAAGAACTCATATCAACATATTTCTCTTAGGTCTAAGTTCTTAGAATAATAACTAGGAGCATGGGCACGGGGGCCAAACTGTGAAATTGGAATATTGGCCCCAATTACTAGCTGAGTGATCTTGTGGGAAATCACTAAATCAGTTTGTGCCTCAATTTCCTCATCTCTAAAAAGGGGAGAATAAGAAGACCTAATTAATACTGATTTTGTCAAGACTGGTATAATTGTATTTTTTTTATTTCAGCTGTATTATATGACCTCCATATATTGCATAAAATATGCTCCTTATATTTGCCAGCATATTTATCTAAAACAAACCTAATTATTTATCTATATGTATATTCCATTCTCTGCTCTAAGATGAGAAAATTTCCAAATTGGTGAAGAGAACTTTTAATCACAACAAAAGGGTTACAATGATCAAATTAAAATCATAACTCTTTCTGCAAACCATAACTCTCTCTGCAACACCTCTTTGAATAAAATTATATTTTATAGTATTAAGGAGTTGTCTTTACATATGTCTCTGCTGCTAAAGAAAATTTTCAGAACCTCATAAATCAAGCTTTACAGTCTTTTGATTGTTGAGGTAAAACTTGACTTCATCTTTCAAAATTCTTCTTCAAGATTATCTTTCAAGCTGGTCAAAGAATCAAATTGACATGAGACAGATCAACAGGAGATACCCAGATTAATTAAGTAGGGGGAATCCAAATAAACATGAGAGATTTTGAAAACCAGCAAAATGAATTATTTTTGTCATTTTGGGCAAAAGTGAAGTGGGTGGGAATCTGGGGTTTCAAAGGAAATTCACAGGGAGAATGGAAAAAGTAAATGTTTGGTAAACAAATCTTTGCTTGACTATCCATGAACAATGGGTCTTACAGATAAAATTTTTACATACTTTGCTTGGTTCCTCCCTGTCTACAACACCTAGTTCATGTTATACCATAGTTCTTGTTAGAGAACCTGTTTCCAGGTGGAAGCTATCTAAATTCTTTTAGGTAACTAGTGGGAAGGCAAACAAAAAAAACTTCTGGAACCTTTGATTTCTTAAAAATATTCTACCTAAAACAATCCAAATGCCAAGGGAATACATTTTGGGGTAGCAAATGTTGCTCCTCTATATATCAATTATATGGTAAAATGAGGATGGATAACTCTTCATATGTGAAGATTAACTTCTTAAAATTCCAGGTTAACTTCTTAAATAGTAACTTCAAACTATGCTTTTTGGTGTCACAAAAGTAAAATTATGATGATCATTTATATAAACATAGCTAATTGTCTAAATCTGTCAGTTGCTAAGCATGTCCATCTCAACTTTGGCTTCTGAAAGTGGGAAAGCAAAGACAGACCTGGACCAAAATTCCATCACCTGACATTCAAACCACAGTTCCCAGAGATTATCATCACAGTATCCAGTAATCTCATTTCTTTTCTCCAGTTCAGTTACATGGTAAATGTTTTCAGGTCCCTTAGGGGAAGTAATCAGAAATATGTACCTGTAGAACTGTCAATCTTAAGGTGATACAGTCCTTTTTAAAAAGGGATTCCTAGTATTTAGACTGGCTCAGGTCTGGGCATTGAATGAATGATCATGACTATTTGTTGTGTTGATACATATTAGGCTTTTGTTCACCAAACCTATGATTTTTGTTGTTATACATTTCAAGTAAGGTTTTGAATCAATTGCCTATCTATTTCAGTCCTAGAGATACCAAAATCAGTAAGCTACTACAAAAGAAATCTAATGGTCATATTCTGATCACTATTCAGGCCATGGTGCCTATGGTAACGATGTTCACCATTGCAAGACTCCTGAAATCAGGAGTGTTTGCCACTGTGATTCCTGCCTGCAGGATACAAGGATGAAAAGCTCTATGATGGATATACACAGTGTATTACTCAATAACGTAATGAAGAAGTGATTAAAATTTTAACACTGATAACTTACATTACTTGAAATTCTATTTTAGCACTATTTGGAAATCTCTCTCTTTTAACATTCTGAATTCAGTCATTCTCCTTTTGGCACATGTGAATTTCTGCATAGAGTTGTTGGCTGTAGAGTCTTCTATAAATCAGCACAACATAGACTCTAGTCTTTTACATTCCAGTTGAATTATCATAGCTAGTGGACTTGCTGCTCAAAGACAGAAAAAGTTTGTTAATGAAGTTCTTAGATTTGTGTTTTCATATTAAATACAAGTATATAACCCTATTTCTACAATCTATGATGTAGTAAACGATAAAAACATTTTTCCCCCCATTGGTTTGGCATTGAATCACATTTGGTGACTAAACTTAACTATACTAATATTACCATTGATACTCTTATTTATCCCACTTGGTGTGAATATTGAGAAACAATATGTTAAAGAGTATGGATGGAAGGTTTGCATAATATATGATATATGCAAATTCCAATGAATCTGAGGTTTCAGATAAGGAATTGTAGACCTATATTTTGTTTCTTTCTGAATTTAATGTGATGATTATTTTCCTATTTTTCATCAACCCTAAAAGGTATATATACTTATTATCTACTCTGAATTTTTGTGAAGTAAAACCTGATATTGTTGACCTTCTTTGTTACTCCCCCCACCCTGACCCCAGTCAAAAATGGTTTTATTTATTTATTTTTAAAGATTTTATTTATTTTATTTTTATTATGTTAGTTACCATACAATACATCATTAGTTTTTGATGCAGTGTTCCATGATTCATCATTTGCGAATAACACCCAGTGCTCCATGTAACACGTGCCCTCCTTAATACCCACCACTGGCTAATGCAGCCCCCCAAACCCCTCCCCTCTAAAACCCTCAGTTTGTTTCTCAGAGTCAATAGTCTCTCATGGCCGGGGGTTAGGGGGAAATTGGAGGGGGAGAAGAACCATGAGAGACTATGGACTTCTTTGTTACTTTTATTGGTTGACTGATTTTAATTGATTCTTAAGAGGCTTAATAACAAATTCCTTTTAGAAATTACTAAACAATATTTTTAAACAATATCATCTGCTGAAATTGAACCATACTTTGTCCTTCCAGAATTTAATTATTAAATGAAGTTTAAAATTTCAATATTCTGTATTTTTTTACCTTATGCTTAACTTTTAAAGCATTTATAATACAGATCATCTCTTTTACTGTTTTGTGTTTTTTTTAAGTCCATATTCTGAAACTACAAAGGACTATTTTTAAATAATTATAGGTTTTACAGATATTTATTTTCCTACTGAAATAAACAATACAATATTAAAGATAATATGCTAAAAAGACAGTTTTAAATATTTTTATATACCTCATTATATTCTCTAGGATTTAAATGTCTTATTATCCATAGAACTATATCAGTTTTCCTCATTGGAGTCAAGCCAACTGTGCCAGTTTTTTAATAAAAATATTTACTAGTTAGCCCTAATCTTTAGTCTCTGAGGTATTTGATTTTACAAGGCCACAGTTCATAGATTTGAAATGAAAAAAAAAATGGAAATAAATGCATCCCCTCCTTTTTGAAAACACTAGCCTCTTTGATCCTTCTGTCTTCTCAAGGCTTTATATTTATTTCCCAGTGAACAGTTGCATCCAGCAGTGCCCCTGCTGTGGTCACTTCCAAGCTCTGGGATTGTCAGTTCCTCCTCTGGATACTACTAGTAATGAGTGTGAATGTCACCTGGTGTTCTGTACATCACCTCCACCTAGGCTCTCCTCTGCACTGAAATAACTCCCTGCCTTGTTCCATCTCCTCATTGGGCTTCCCACTCTGCCCGCTGGGATGGTGTGAAGCCCCTCCTCTTTCAAGTAGCACTTATCATTCATCTGGGAAAATCTCCCCCACATTTGTGAAAATTCACATAGGCTGTCTGATGTTTTCTCTTACATCTATCAGACAAGAAAATTGCAGAATTGATCCCCTCGTGTGACACCTTGAAGTGAAACTCGAGGGAGGTCAGTAGTTTCTCATCTCTGTCTCAAAGCTTCCCCTCACCCGAAGAGTGTGGACATTGAATCTCAGAATGTCATACTTCCTTCTCTCTTGAAGGAGATTGGAGTGACCTGGAGAAAGTAGTTCAGGTCTTCTGTATATTCTTGTATTTTGACATCTCCTGCTGTTGCCCATCTGAGATGTGGTGGATGATGAGGTGATGAATTTCCAGCCCACACTCAAGCTAGCTTTTCTCTCAGACTTTCCTAATTAATGAATATATCTGCCCAAAGCCTGCAGATCACTCATTTTCTCCAGGGAGGGGAAATTTCATCTAGTGTAGGGGCTTAAAATGCATATTCAAGAATGTCTTATCATGTCCTCTCATTACCTCATCCCCCTGTGCTTTGTTACAAAGCAGCCATTTTATTCTAGACACACGGCAGTACTTTAAGGTTTTAAAGGATCCTTAAGCTTTGTTTTTAACTTTGTATATATGTATTCTATTCAAAACCTGCATTAAAAAACAAAACAAAACAACAACAGCAACAACAACAACAAAAAAACAGGGCACTTAAGTGTCTCAGTGGGTTAAGCTTCTGCCTTTGGCTCAGATCATGATCTCAGGGTCCTGGGATAAAGTCCGGCATCGGGCTTTGTGCTCAGTGGGGAACCTGCTTCCCCCTCTCTCTCTCTGTCTGCCTCTCTGCCTACTTGTGATCTCTCTCTCTGTCAAATAAATAAATAAAATCATAAAAAAAAAAACAACTGTTTCAGTCTTTACCCAACCAAACCTACTTCCTCACTACTATTTTTCCTCATCTTTAAGCATGTATTATGAGGCGAGTAATGCATGCCCAGAGGCATTGAACACTCTGCATGTTAAGTGTTTATTTGGGTACTCATTTAAAGGCTAGACTGCATGGGGTAGAGCATAGAGTGGTCACATCTCTTGCTGTCCAACATTCAGGAAGTGTGAGCTGATGAGCTCCACTGAACTCGATTATACAAGTCTGCAATATTTCACAGTATTTAGAGATGTGTTAAATATCTTTAATTTGAAGTGGACTAGGGCTGTCCCTAGAAACAAAAAAGAAAGTGGATGCTGGGCAAGGAGCAATCCATTGGTGACCTAGATTTCAGAGTCAGAAGGCCTTCCACGGACAACCCATTAAGAATGCCTATAGGGGAAATACAAAGTGAAACACCTGAGGTTCAAACACAGGAAATCAGTGGAGTCATTGACATCATCAGGTTTCTTCATTTTAAAAGACCTTTAAAAGAAAGGAGTTAAAAGTAAATATACTAGACTGAATAGGGGAGGGTCCATTAGCACATTCAAAGGGACATCGGCCTCGATGGAGAGGAGAAAATTGGAATTAAATTTTCTCACCAGGATTTTCTAATGTGTCACCATCTGTGATGAGACAGCCACAGAGGGAAAATTCACATTTACATTTTCTCACTAATTTGGGAAGCAAAGGAGAGGCAAAAGAGGAAAGAGCTGGTTAATTTTCTCTTCGCAACTGACTTTGCTGCTTTTCTGAGAACAGGATGAAGGCAGGAGGATGTACATATAATAAATCTAGTCCTGCTCTGTTGGCTAGGAGACAATATTGCTATGCTAAGAGTTCTGGGGGCATAATCCCATAATTCAATGGTTTCACTTCAGTGCATCTTCCACTTCCTTTCCCACTGAGCTAATTTATAGTCCCAAACAGTTTCTTCCTGTCACTTTCCATTTGTGTTGCCGATTTCCATGTTTTTTCTTTCCTTTGGAGATTGTCCCTGTCACAACCCATCTTACTTCTGACTTGTTGTCATCTTTCCTTGAGCTGTTCCAACCCCTTTTTTCTGCTGTCTCCCTCAGTTGCCATCACCTACAGGTTAATGAGGCAGACTGTCTCCTGGGTGAAAATGCTCTGCGTGGACTTCCTTCGCATGAGAATCAGGACTGTCCTTTTCCTGTGTTTATGGCATACCTCAGTTTTAGGAGTTGTGAGCTGTTTGGCATTTCTTTAGTTATATTGATCAAAATGATAAAGCTAGTCTTTGAAAACTATAAAATATTTAGAGACTTCTTGTGACTACTTCCTTTTATTTCCCTTTGCCTCTTGCTGTTCTGGAATTGGTGGTGGGCTGTGTGTGCTTGTGTTTGCAAGAGGGCAAGAGGTTGGGAGGATGGCTGGGGGGAGGGCTATATCTCCCACCATAGTCATTTAACATGTGGTTAGAAATATTTTAAGAAATAGCCAACATCATAGATTTTAGCTAATTGTACATTTCAGTTTGAATCCAAACTTCCAAAGTTCTGACTTGTTCTCTACCAGGATTTTGATGAGACAAGTCAATTGTCCTCTCATGACTGTGGACATAAGATTATAGTTGGTGTTATGCATACAGTCTCTAGAAGCTAGTTAAGACTTATCATAAAGTAATCATTCAAGACAGCTTTCTCCAAATCCAAACTGATCAATTAAATTTATGATTAAAAAATTAACACATGCATACTCATTTAAAAAACACAGGCATCATAGGTAAATATAAAGAAATTAAAATTTTCTGTAATGGGTGTTGTTTCTGGATATATATTTTGCCACTGAGCACTAAGTATAGGAGTGTGGTACATTCAAATATATAAGTAAATGGTATCAAAAATGTATTTTAAAAAATGTAGGCTTTTTTTTTTTAAGAATGCTATGTAGAAGTTATACATTCCTTACTATATTTTCTTCTACCATTAATATTAGCATTCCTTGGAGGGTTACCCTGCTGCTCCAATAATGTATTCAAAACTATGTACAGTCTTTCACTTGTACATATATCCAGATGTTTCATTTTAAGGGCCACTGTATGTATAGATTAACAGTCTGGACCATGGAGCTAGATTTTCTGGGTTCAAATCGTAGCTCTTAAGCTTGTTGGCTGTGTTACCTTTGTCAAGTTGCTCAACTTTTCTGTGCCTCAGTTTTCTCATCTTAAAACAATGAGATTTTGGGGGCACCTGGGTGGCTCAGTGGGTTAAGCCTCTGCCTTTGGCTCAGGTCATGATCTCAGGGTCTTGGGATTGAGCCCTACATCGGGTTCCCTCCTCAGCGGGGAGCCTGCTTCCTCCTCTCTCTCTGCCTACTTGTGATCTCTCTCTCTCTGTCAAATAAATAAATAAAATCTTTAAAAAAACAAACAGGGACGCCTGGGTGGCTCAGTGGGTTAAAGCCTCTGCTTTTGGCTCAGGTCATGATCCCAGGGTCCTGGGATCGAGCCCCACATCGGGCTCTCTGCTCCTCGGAGAGCCTGCTTCCTCCTCTCTCTCCTTGCCTGCCTCTCTTGCCTATTTGTAATCTCTATCAAATAAATAAATAAAATCTAAACAAACAAACAATGAGGTTAACAACCATAACTACCTTAAGTTTGTTATGAAGTTTAAATGTACTAATACATATTAAAACACTAAGCCTATATCTAGCAGAGAGTATTTTGTGTACATTAGATATTACATTTTTAGGATTACAGCTTCTCTGATAAACCTAATTAATGTTTCTTATTGTTTTATTTATTTATTTTAGACTTGTATAAGGCCATACATTTCCTTTGTTTGATATTTAAGGATAAGATTTACTATTGTTATTTATTAAGAAATCATTATCATGTATTTAAAAATGATACTAAATTTCTATTAGTCTTGGGGTGCCTGACTATCTCAGTCAGTTAAAGATTAAGAAGATTTTTACTTATTTATTTGAGAGAGAGAGAAAGAGAGAGCTCCTAAATGTGAGCAGGAGGGGCAGAGGGAAATGAAGAGAGAAACAAGCAGATACCTCATTGAGCAGGACCCTAATACAGGGCTTGATCTCAGGACCCTGAGATCACAACCTGAGTGGAAACCAAGATTCAGACACTTAACCAATTGCCCACCCTGGTGCCTCAGATAAATAAAAATCTTTAAAAAAAATAAATTTCATTTAGTCTTTCCTTTTAATATAGGACATGTAAGTCTTGTATAGTCCTCCCATATAACCCTCTGCAAGCTCATCACCACCTTCTGATGGTATAATTCCTCCAGTTGTCATGCTACAATAATTGTACACCCTGTCAGTGGAGTTCATGGCATTAACAAATAGTGATTATGTATTTACTTGCAGAGAGGAGAATCAGTGTGAGAAGGTGAGGCAGATCCTTAGTTCATTGAAAGGATGGCATCACCTCTAAAGGTGTGTGAACACATTCTATGATGTGATTTTTTTTTTAAGGAGATGAAACTAATTTTGGAAGGTTGGATTATGAAATGCCACTGGGGCTTCAGAAAAGTTCTGAAATGAAAAGAGGCTGAGAGGAAAAGAATTTCATTTTTCTGTAATAGCTTTTGTTTATTCACGTCTCTACCCCTGCTTTTTCAAGTCTTTTTAAAATAAGCCTTAGAAAAAAAAAAGTTCTAGCCAAATGGAAATAGGCTCTTTAATTCTACCTTTTTATAATTCTGAAGCTACAACTGACCCTCCTCAATATGGTCTTCCTTTTTAACATTAATTACCTTGTTATCTGAGAGATGCAGCAGCTCTCCCCTGTCTGCTTAGAAAGAGTGCCAGCAGGGCAACCGTTGGAAGTGAATTACCATGATTGTTTGGGGCTTTAGAAAGCCCTCTCTGCTGTCTATTCTTCTTAGATTCCTGGTAGAGTCACTTGGGTGTGTTTTCTAATTCAGTATTCCTGTGTCCACTGTCCAGTAAACGTATGTTTATACTGTATGTATATAACCAATTATACTGTGGCTAGGGGCAATGTCTCTTCTGGATTCTTCACATGCCAATGATTAGAAAACCTGGTGTAGCACTCCTGGGCATGCCCTCAGTCAAGAGGTAGGGGGAATGATTTATTCCATTTGCCTACATGTTTTGCTCATTCAGATGATTGGCTATGACCCCTGGGGTGAGCAGGCATCTTGCTTTGTGCTCCCCCAAACTAATGTTTTTTCACTTAGCAGGGACCAGAGCTTATTAGCAAAAAATGTTAAGATTCGGAACCATAATAAGGATATTAAAGTGAACACACCCAGTCTATTTACTTAGTTTGATTATTTTGACTGAATCCATTTGTCACTTCAGCTTAAGGCCAGTTTGGCCAATTTGATTAAATTGACTGGTTCTTTCACTGAAGTGACCAGTCAATGCTAACAAATTGTTTGTATTTGTAGAAACTCATTAGGTTTTATCTCTTGCATTGTGTCTGCAACTGATATGGAATCAAGAATTTGACACAGACTTGCTTTTAGCTCTTCTGGCAAGGGGTGTGGAGAAAGAATCATGTCTAGAATTTTATAAATTTGAGATGGGGAAAATAACCATTATTGATTTAAGGTACAAGCTAGCCCCCAGGCATTAATCATTATCAAGGCAATCAAAGTTTGTGATTACTTCTTTCTTTCTTTCTTTCTTTCTTTCTTTCTTTCTTTCTTTCTTTCTCTCTCTCTCTCTCTTCCTTTTCTTATAAGCACTTGGTGTTACTCTGGTTACTCTGAGCACCTGGGTAGTCAATTAATGTGTGGCTGGGAGGAAAAGTAATGTCTACAGCAAGTGTCATGCAAATTGTTTCTTGGAAGAGGAGAATCTGCTTTTTTTTTTTTTTTACTATCTGGCATTTTTGTTTGTGTCCAAGCAACGGTTTTAGCTACTAGCTACATTAATCACAAGGAAAAAATTGTGAGAATAAATTAGAGGATGAGTCTAACACCATCTTTTTGTGCTACTTCATTTTCATTTTAAGCAAAATATACTTGTGTCAGTGCTTGTTGCTGGGAATGGTAAGGCATGCTCTAAGCCGAAGGAATGGGTTCAGTACCTCTGGGAGGATCCACGGTGTGTCTGTTAGGAATTTGGGACTTCAAACAAGGGAAACTGAAGTTAATTTAAGCAAAAGGAAATTTCGTGGAGTGATTTATGGAGTTCACAGGGATAACTGGATGCTGAGGAAGCAAGGGAGGAATGAGGGCAGAACCTGGCTTTTGGGTAGCAAGAAATAAGTTTCTTTAGGTTACCATTGGTGGATGAATCCATGATCAGCTTTCCCAGTCTTTTTTTTTCAATCTTGGTTGACCGTATCATCATCAGGTAGTGAAAAGGTCATATCCCAGCACAAGAGTGGAATGATTATAAGAAGAATAGGAAATGGATGTTGGATTCCAGCCCAAAAAATAACATTTTAACTGGTAACTCTCACACATACCTAATAGGTTGTCTGACGAAATGATCAACCCCTACTCTAGGATTAGCATATATTAACAGGATGCTGGCATGAGTGTGACACTTTCATTGATCTTGGGTGAGGCTGTGAAGGTATGACTAAGATTGCTGAAAAAGAGAAAAGTGAGTTCAGGGCATGGCTTAGGTCACAAGGTGGATGGTAGTGTTATTCACTAAGATGGAAACTACATGAAGAGAAACAGGGTCAGGGAAGAACCTGACCACCTCTCAGGGTGAGGGACCATAACTTATCTTCTGTAAGCTCTTTCAATAACTAATTATTGTCGGGGTGCCTGGATAATTCAGTCGATTAAGCCTCTGCTTTTGGCTCAGATCATGATCTCAGGGTCCTGGGATTGAGCCCCTCATCGGGCTCCCTGCTCAGCAGAGAGCCTGCTTCTCCCTCTCCCTCCGCCTGCCTCTCTACCTACCTGTGTTCTGTCTGTCAAATAAATAGTAAAATTAAAAAAAATATATATAACTAATTATTGTCAAGTATTCTGACGTCTGTGACAATTCTGATTTTGTCCTAAATGCCCATTTTACACATTTTGTGGGTGTTTTGTTTTTTGTTTCCATTTTTGTTTTAATTAGCTTTACATCTTTAGTGTGTGTTTCTGTGAGATTTGTCCTATTTACTTTTTAGGGTGAGGTGTGGGTCATGAAACGGATCGCACCAAAGCCCCTGTGCTTCCACAGTACCCCAGTTGCTACTTCAGTCACATCAGACTACAGTGTCATAATTTAGAATTCACCGACTTAATGATACATTTTGGCAGTTCTACATCATAATTTTTTCATTCAGGTATGGAAATTACTCCCAAATAAATGCTTGGCATAGACTGGAAAAGTCTGTTTAATATTAAAACCACGGTAATTAGAGAAATACAAAATTTTCTGAGAAAAAAAGTCTTAACTAGAATCTAAAACTTCATTTTTAGAACATGTTCTACAGTGAATCTGGTTGTAAAAATAGCACTTTCCAGTATAAATACATTCTTACACTCTTTTTTTTTCTTCTTCCCTTCAAATCAATTGTCAATGACTATAGGGCATACTTTACCTCAAAGAACATCAGAGGCAAGTTCATTCATTCTTTATTGTATTTACTGAAAAGAAAGTTTGTTCAAAATGAAGTCCAAGTCACCTATTTGTATAGATGGGATTGTTTCAAAGAGGCATTCCTTAAAATCACCACCAATATATATCATTCTGATACTGAGTGGTCATCCTCCTGTCTGTCAAACTAAGAATTTAATCTATCTGGTAGTATTTACTGTTTTTACCTATCCAACACTGAACTAGATATAGAAGAATCAATAAAGGAATCAGACTTTGGCCTTTGAATGATTCACAGGCCTCTGTCTGCTGGATCCTCCAACTCAATACCTTCCACTGAAAGAGAACTTTCCCACTGTTGACATGAGTTTATGGGCTCTGAGTTTTCTTAATTTCCATCCTGAGTCATTTTTACTGTAGTCAAAATTAGTTCTCTAAAACTAAGGGATAGGAGAATGAGTCTTTGAACATTCTCGTGTGTGTAAAATGACCATATAATATTTCTTTTGGACACCAGAACTCTCTGAGTATAAAAGCAAACAATAGTAAAAACAAAACAAAACAAAACAAAAATAAAACCAAAAAAACAAACCAAAAACAAACAAACAAAAAACTAGTCATAAGCCAGGATTATCCTAGGCAAACCAGGACATATATGGACCTGACTTGTAGGTGGTAGGTTTTTGGACAACGTGGTGAAGTGTTTTTGATAAACACTAAGTAACCAATAAAATTGCTATACTTAATCCCTGTTTGATCCAAAATAAATGGGTAAAGGATTAAGTCATATGATTAATTCCAGAAATAATAAAAACCAAGACTTGCCAAGAAGGCAGTGTAAGGCAAAGTCTCTTCAAATGTGCAAGGTTTTGTTAAGTTCTTGTTAATTCACCTACCTGAGTTTCTCCATCTTTTTGGATGTCATGTTACCTCTATGTAAATATATGCAAAACCAGAAGGACTTTTTATTTTGCAATTTTAGTAAGTATGATCTTTATCCAAATACCTGGGAAGTCCTTGCTGTGTAGAGAAATACCCTGAAGCAAAAACCAGCATTTTCACTTGCAATTATATTAATCACTGCCTATCACAAGCAAGAACAGTGCCTGCTACTAGGTATTTCTGGTAAATTATGGTACACGTCCTGAGGTGTTCACAAACCAGTCTTTTGCCTGAATAGCCTCTGACTCTGACATGGCTATTCCAATACAGGTTTCCAAACTCCTATCCACAAACTGTAGTTATCTTCAGCCAAGCTGATGCTTTCTCATGCAGAGCTGATGTTTATTTTCCAAGCTTGGACTTGGATGAGCAGAACTTTATTCCTGAATAGTGTGGAGTCACCAGAATCTAGCTGCTGGATCTTTAGTCAGGCACTCTAAAATTTACCTTTGCGGACTATATAATGCCAGAAAAATATAACTAAAAACAAAGTTTTTCCATGACCTCAATCTCAATTCACAAGGAAAACAAATAAACGAAGTAGGAAATCAAATTGTAATAAAGCCTGTAAGAATGTGAAAACTTAAAAAGCCATGAGATATTCGGACAACATATTAATGTTTTAGTAAACTTTATTAATTTGAAAAGCCCAAGGAAGTGCCTTTTAATTCCATTAGGCAAGAACTCAATAACTAAAAGTCCTGACCTTAAGTTCAGGTCTTAGATATTTACCAGGAAGTTAAGGATTTAAATCATGTTTTGATAAGTATGCTTATTCCTGCCTTTAAGAGTACCTATAAAGAACTTACTCAACTTTATCAATAGAAAGTATTTAAATTTAACACTGGAAATACTAGCAGGTCTCTTTGAACTCCAACCTTTGGGTTTCTTTTTAAAAGTTCTATTAACATGTAAGAATTTATATTTCATGACTTTTATTCTTTTTAAGATCTTTCATGAATAAAGAGAAAATTTATATTTTTAAAGCAATGAAACAACTTTTATCTTGCTTTTTCCCTAAGGCCCATTTGGCCCTTTTATAAATATAAGACTTATTATGGAAACGTGATGATCTTCCTTTCCCATATCTTTTGTGCACAAATGCCTCTGCTCAGGGAGATTCACAGACTGGAGCAGGACAAAGGGAGAGTGCAAAGATGGTACCTGCTGGCCTTCCTGTCTCTGGAGAAAATTGCAGTCAGCCTCTAGTTTTGTGTTAAATTAGGAGCCTGACCCTGAGCTGTGGCTTTTAAGGTATGCAAATAGGCTTCTTTCCAGGAAAAACTGGGGGATGGCCATTTCAATCTCTTGCCTCAGTGCTGAGCCCTGGGAGTATAGCCAAGGTGAGTTCTAACAAGCCCCCAAATTATTTGTTTGTTGTAGTCTTATAGGTATCTTAAAGACAAGTTCCATTGGCTTTCAGAGCTAAGTGTTTTGGGAGCCTATCCCTGAGATGGAAGTCTTAAAAAGCAGAAGCATTAGATATTGGGTCCAAATCCTTCAATTTTCAGGGTAAAGTGAGGAGTTTTATGTTCCTTCCAACTATATGTTGCCATGCTGGGGTGGAGTTTATAGCAAGATTTTTGCCTCTGCCTCTCCCCATTTCACTGTGGGTTTTTTCCTTTGCCTAATATATAGGAGTCACTGAGTTTTCTGAATTTCTTTGAGAGGGAATTTCTCCATGTATATCTATCAATTTGGTACATTTGTGGGAGAGGGTGGGCTCAGGAAGTCTCCTATGTTGCCATCTAGAACGGCAACTTACCAAATTATTTTATTTTAATAAAAACTGAAGTAATATGGAAATGGAAAAATGGTGGAATCACCTGGTAGAATGATACAGTGAAATAAATAACCAAGTTTGGATCATTTGTCAGTTTGTCTTATTATATTTCGTAAAGGATTGCCTCTTTCTTCAAAAATGTTTAAGGGAAATCTGGTGCCACCTTCTTGGTAGGATTTTAGGTAATTTATTAGAAGTTCTTTTTGAACAGAATTAAGAACTCTGATTCAAAAAATAAACAAACCTTTCCATCTATAATGACAATGAGTAGGACACGTATAAAAGACAACTTTTCAAAATTACTAGGTAATAAGATTAATGCAGAGCAGGATAGCCACACTTAAGATTCTAATGATGTTGGTGAAGTTGAAATAGAAATCTCAGGTTATATATCTTCAGAATAATCTATGTTACATGAGTTTCCTCAAATGCAAGAATTAGTGAGCATTATTGAATCAGTAGACCATTTCTAAGGACAGAAAAGGAAATATGATCTCATGCAGTTCGTTCAACACAAGGCATTTCATCATGCATGTTTTATGGTAGAGTTGAGGCATGCTTTTTTCCTTTACAAAACATGTGACAGTATTTTCTATGTTTTTGATATTCACCAAAATGCACTCGACATATTTCATTAAGTGGAAAAAAGCCAATGGCCAAGGTAATATAAAAATGGCTGAAAAGAAATTGATCGAATGGAAATGGAAAATGATTAATTGGCTTCTTTAATTAGTGTTCATAAATCTAAAAATAAAAATGTTTTATAATTATGAAGGATAAGTGATGGCCATTTCTAAAAAAATTTATCTCTCTCAAATAAATAAAAATCTTTTAAAATAATTATTAGCAGTCAAAATATTCAAGGGCATTATGTTTTGGTGACAAAGGTACAAGAAGAAGAATAAGAGCAATGACAAACTAGAACCCATTAGAACTGTATTTGAAATCTGAAACCAGCATTTATAAGATGGGTGGGTTTCTGGTTCATGTCTAAAATTTGCTGAGCAGTTAGATGTATTTATTTATTTATTTATTTTTAAAATTTATTTGCTTAGAGTGCAAGAACGTGTATGTGGGGAGGGGCAGAGGGAGAGGAAGTAAGAGAATCTCAAGCAGACTCCCTGCTGAGCATGGAGCCTAACCCCAGGCTTGATCTAATCCCAAAACCTAGAGATCATAACCTGAGCTGGAATCAAGAGTCAATCACTGACTGAGCCAGCCAGGCATCCCAAGCAGTTAAAGACATTTAAATGACATTGACCAAGGTGTCTATTTATATCTATATAGATATATAGGTATGATATATAGATATCTAGATATCTAGATATGATATATAGATACCTATATAGATAATGGAGATATATAGGTACATGATATAAATATCTATAGATACATATATATAATTTTTTATGGAAATCTGCAATTTTTATCCTCCCTTCCTCTCTTCTCCCAGATGACATTAAATGGAGAAACATGACTATTAAGGAACTATGGATTATGTGTGCTAGTACATTTTGAGAGCTTAGATTGTATGACAGGGTATTCACATTATAGAATTCCTAGTTTGTGATGGATAATCCCTTTTCATTGAATTAATCAATTATTAGAATATTTAGGTTAGTGTGAGACTTGAGATGTGTGTAAATAACAATATTTAACAGTCTCTTATAGAAACTAAAACATAACCCACTTTATGTAGTAAATAGTACTACTCACTCCTATTGCCCTTACAAGGGTGGCTTTTGAAAAAAACTGTTTGTATAAGGTACCATTAAAACATTTTGGCAGAATTTATGAAATGAAAAGAGAAGGAAACTACATTTTTTAACTTTTCAAACTATCAGTAATGAGCTGTGTGAACAAATTAGCCCTCTGAGCCACATAATTTTTTTTGTCATCTGTAAAATGAAGGACCATATTATGATCTCTGAATTCCCTCCTACCCCAGAAAAATCTCTGTATTAATATCTTAGATGACCCTAGGACCATCCAGAGGTTCAATCTTGACCACAATCTCTTCTAACTTAGATCTGACCTGGAAGGTACCTAATAATTACAGAAATTGCTAGAGTTGGTCTACAACTTGAGCAGTTTCTTCTCTCATTATTGCTCTATGTCAAACCCTTTAATCTTTCTTTATATGAAATGACTGAATAATGTGAGTCTTTCCCCTTAGGCTGTATAATATGAAAATAGAGCCCAATTAGGATGGCCCACTGTTATAACTCTATAGTGACTTGCACAATTTCTAAAATCCAGTAGGAGCATAATAAACATTGATCAAGTAAGAATATAAGTTAATGTACAAATAAATATAACAGAATATTTTACCTTTTAGTTTATTTTGTTTTCTGTCAACAGGAAGAAAAAAAAAGTTCCAGAAATGCAGGTAGCACAGTAAAATATCAACTTCTGGGGATTTCTGACAACTTATAAATATTATTCCTTTCCCCTGCAAACTAAATCTATTTCTCATGCTTGCTTGCTTGCTTGCTTTCATACCCACACACAAACAATCGGATTTTCTTGATTTCCGACTCCAATAGAATCAGGTCAGCAGTGAGGATAGAAGCAATAAATCTCTTTATCTCTGTTGACTTTTATGGAACTGACATCTCTTAAAATATTTTTCTTGACTTTGGTGCTCTTTTACTGACTGATTAGACAGTAGAGCACAGCAGTCAATTGAATCTCCCCAAATCTAATATTAAAAGCGAAAAAGGAAAGACCTGAGGGGCAACAGAATAAGTGAAGAGGACTAAAGAAGGTCCAATAATTCCTTCCCAAAAAATAGGAAATTGCATTTAAGTGTTAGCCTTTTTGTCTGCCCGAGTTACTGTCTTTGTGGCTCTGACATTCTGTTTTCTATCATCAAAGCAGCATTCCACTGTTTTATGTTGGTAATAGACTCAGCTCCTCAAAATTGATTGATGATAAGCATATTACAAAGTAAAATGTACGTATCTAATGCCAAGTAGGAAAGAAAACATTTCTCCATTGTGATGGAATAGACAACTTATCTAAGATAATGGAATGTGCAGAACAAAAATATAAGCTCTGGGAAATTGTGTTTGTGTTTTGGGGTAAAGCTTTTGATTTGGGCATACTGGCATTTGCAACAATAAATAACAAGTAAAATCTGGAACATTAAACTGCAGACAATTCAAGTCTCTTTCTAGTAAGTATAGATATGGATGACACCAACAGCAGTAATTGAATAGTAGCCAGATGCTTGAAGACATAATTAAATTTTAAAAAGCCACACAGAGATTTTTGCTAAAGCGTCATGTCACTAAGCCAACTCTTTATAAATAATTTCCAAAGTGGCCTTATTTAAATCCCCTGGACAATATGAGAGGCAAAAACAAAAACAAAAAGCAAACAACAATGAAAACTCTTACATGTTCCTCCCACAGGGAGATAAATATTTTTCCTTAAGAGCTAGTCGATATTTGTACAATGACCTAAATACTGCGTGGTATAAGGAAGTCTGACAATTCCATCTTAGAGACTGATATCCAGGAGCTCCTAATTTCTTATCCTTTTCATGCAACTCTTTATTCTGCAGCTCATAGAGAGGGCTTAAGTTGGAGGCTATCACAGAACTTAACAGCTTCTTGTTTATTTCCCTTGAAAGGCCCAAGAAGGCTTGGATAAGAACCATTCAATTTTACTTTTTGTATTTTTACTGTAACAACTTCCCAAAATATCCAGTGACATAAGGAAGGCTAATCAAGAAACATGGTTGCAGGATGAAAAAATCAGTTTGTATCCATGATTTTCATTATATAAAGGTTTTCAGTATTGTGAAATTTGCCCACTTCAATTCAACCTGAGAAGTGGAAAGCCAGTTTAGTTAAAGCCATTTAGAAGATTCCATATAGCCATAGTCAAAACAAACTATAACATGAGACCTGGGTTTGCCAATCTAATTAGGTAGTCACAGGAATAAGATCCTTTGACAGAAGAGAAAAAAGTATTTAATATTTGAAATTCCATCACTACAGAGAACTTTACAATGAAAATTATGAGTTCCTTCTTTATGTTTCATCCACCTAACTCTGGACCAATTTTGTGATGTGGTTTTATAGTTGGTATAGAAATCCCCTACAGAACAATTCCACCTAGAAGACCCTAGGATGGATGCAGTTCAGCAACACTTACCGAGGTTTATGTTGGTATGTTTCCTGCTTAGTGATGCTTTAGGGTGGAACTTAAATTACATCAAAGATTCCAGCATGTGACTTGCCTTGGCATAGACTCAAGTCGGTGCTTATATCAGTAACCTAGAGCCAAGTTTCTAATCTCACAGACCTTGTCTAACGGAACAGTAAAAGGAAAGATTAGGAAAGGAGAAACTTCACTGACCTTTCTTGTTCCCCGAGCCATTAGATTGTTCAAGTCTGTGTGTGTGACCTAGAAGTCGGAGCACTGAAACAGAAGTTAAACACAGAGCTATGGTTATGAAGCTACGTGTGCTATTGCTGCCTTTTTTAGTCCCATATCCTCACTTTCAAGCTCTGATAAAGAAATGAGATTTGAAAGAGGCAATATGCAAGATTTTGAACTAATCAGTATTCAGTTGCAAGAACCTAACAGCTAAAACATATTTGAAATCTAGACAATTATCTGAAATCAATTTCTAAAAAAAAGCCTTTGTTTACTCAAACTTTCTCCTTCCTTGCAAGTGTGTGTTATACCCTAAATTTTAATATGTTTGCACAGAATGACTTATAATAATGTTAAATATGTCCAGAAATCATACTGTATATACTCCATCACCAATTTTTTGGACATTTATTTGCATACATATCATTGCTTCAGAAACTTCAAGCTCATATGAGAAATAATGGTAGCACTTATAAAACTGAGCTCTAACCTTGGGAGAGGAACGTATATACTGTTTAAATTACTAAGGTTAACCTGAGTTACTTAAATTCATGTTATAGATGTTAATGGTGAGATATGGGTAAGCAATATTATACTGTCTTTCAAGGTAGTTTTGAGGATTTTGAGGACTAGATAATCAATATAAATATAAAAGCATATTTAAGAAATATCTATTCAAGGGAAAATAATTTAAAATTATAACTGTTTTTATTAACACTTGCTCTTAGAGCTGTTACATAAGAAAATTTTTTCTCTACTTTCTGAACATTCTCCTAACTGGTCTAAAAATTAAATCAACATGAGACAAATTGACAGGAGAAATAAATTTCTGTACACACAGGAACCTTACATACATGGGGGGGGGGGTTCAAAGATCAGAACAATGAGGTATATATATGTCATCTTGAACTAAGGATTGGGATCAGGGCCTGAGGCTTCAAAGGGGAAGAGGGCAGTAATAGGGCAATAAGAAAAAGAGCAGATGGTTGATAATTAGATATTTGCCCTGCCATACAGAAGGGTCACTCAGATCAAATTTTATCTCTGGTAATAACACTTATTCTTGGAAAGATCCTCAATTTAGATTTTCCTCGGTAGTTAAGGGAGAGGCAAAAGTCTCTCTCGAGCCCTCAGAGTCTCATTTGCCTTCAGCTCAAAATAGCCCACATGCCAGAGTGGCACATTTTGGGGACACTTGTTCTGAACCCCTCAGAAATAAAAGAATTTGATTGGGCTTCATAATCTTAAAATGATCCTTACCACCCATTTTATAGTATACATCATCAAAGTTTATATTGAGCTTCCTTTTCTTGATAGATAAACTATGTTATACCTGTTTTTTTTTTTCCCTAGCATTGCTCATGACTGATGTTAATTTTAGCCTGGTGGCAGTTAAGAATCCTGGTTTTCTCACCATCTGCAGAAGAGTTATTCATTAGGTAGGGCACCATGAGGAACAGATAAGTGTCTAAGGATAGATAATTGAAAGTCACTGCAATTCCCCTCAAATACTTTACCCACCTGTCAGGCTCTTTGGCATAACAAAATTATTTTTGTGTCAAGTTTCAGTTTTCCAGCAGCTTGGGAGATTCTGAGGGAATATCAGCCTATTTAATGGTTGAAAAAAGAGCCTCAGAACATCAGAGCTTTCCGTTTCTCAGGGAAAAAATGATGAGTTTGCTAAATATAAATAAAAAAAATCCAATTGTCTGACACTTTGGAATATCTTAAAGTAAATATGCAAATTTGAAAATCTTCTTTACCAGAGTTGCATTATCAATTGAAATTTTTTTTATAAAGGGGGAAAATAGGTGAATTCAAAGTCATTTTACTAAGTTCTTTTTGCTATTGGCCCCACTCCTAACCATATCAACCCTTTACTTTCCTTTCTCCAAACTTTCTTCCTTTGAAGTTCACCCCTTTGAAATGCACTATTATTATCTTGTCTCTTATCTTTCCTTTCCCACAGCTTCTTTCTATCAGCTCTTTGTTAGATTTATAGAAGAAGTTGTATTTGTGGCTGACCTTTGAGTGGTTTTTGGCTTCAGGAATATACTTTTGTTTTTTAGCCTGGTGATCTGGGAAGAGGGCTTGAAAGCTTGCTAAGTAAAAATTGATCAACTTTTGGTTGGTAGTAATTTTTGTCAGAATTACTTTTGATGTATATGCAAGTATATATGCATTCCACTACAATCTCTTGCAACAGAGAATGATGTCACCATTCTTCAATTTAGTATTAAGTACAAAATCAAAGCACAGAAAGCTTAAACCAATATTTCAAATCACAGCCAAACATTTTCCTTAATTATACTGTGCCTGTCCTCTCTTCTATCTTTTCTTACCTTAAGTTGGATATTTTCCCTGGTCATCCTGTGCCTCTAACATGGTCTTCCCTGAACATTCGTAGCAGAGAAGGGCTCTAGATGTGTGCAGAGCTGGACTGTGCAGGTGTGCCTGGACAACCTGCCCCATTCTAGACCCTGAACATTATCCTCATAACACTGACATTTTATTATTAATCTTGTGGCCAACTGGATTTCCAGATTTAGCCACCCTGTAACTTGTACAATAGATTTTTAAATTAAATATAAGACTTTATTTATAATATTGCTATTAAATTTAATCTTATTTCTTCAGACTAAGCTTCCCAGCTTGCTGAGATAATTTTGTATCTGATTCTTTCATTTATTATCTCTCTCAACTGTATGCCATTTAAAATTTGATAAGCATATTTTATGTTCTATCCTGGCCATTCATTTTTTTGTAGAGAATAAGACCAAAGATGGAGTTTTCCATCAAATGAGAAGAGGGGCGCCTGGGTGGCTCAGTGGGTTAAAGCCTCTGCCTTCCGCTCAGGTCATGATCTCAGGGTCCTGAGATCGAGCCCCACATCGGGCTCTCTGCTTGGCAGGAAGCCTGCTTCCTCCTCTCTCTCTCTCTGCCTGCCTCTCTGACTACTTGTGATCTCTGTCTGTCAAATAAACAAATAAAAAAATCTTTAAAAAAAATGAGAAGAAACTTCTAGTCAGCTTGACACTAATCAATATGCTCAATGTATTTCTCTACCAGCTATAAATTTATTTATAATCTTCAAAAATATTAAAGTCATGTCACATATCTCAACAAAATTTGAATAGTCTATATGGTAGTTTCTAAATCGAAATAGTTGCAAAACTGCTAAAAAGCAAGTTAATTTTTTTTAATATTTTATTTATTTGATAGAGAAACAGAGATAGTGAGAGAGAGCACTAATGGCGAGGAGAGGGAGAAGCAGGCCCTCCACAGAGCAGGGAGCCTCACGCGGGGTTTGATCCCAGGACCCTGGGATCATAGCCTTAGCCGAAAGCAGACACTTAACTGAGCCACCCAGGCACCCTAGCAAGTTAATTTTCATGTGACTCTTTAATAAATCCTTGCTGATTTCCGATTACTTTAATTTTATTTAGTAGGTGCCCACAAGCCTCCTGTTTAATAATTTCTATCCCTGAATTTCAGGTGACTATTTTAATCACTTCGACGTTAGAGATGTTTAACATAGTCTAGTAAGGCCTAGTTTTATATGGGAAGAAATGACCAATTTTATAATAGAAGTCATCTAGGAAAGGGAATATATATATTATAATTAGTTTTCCCTAAATGCATCTATTTTTGTAAGTGAGGATGAATGAACAAATTTACTAGAATTCAGTGGGTAATACATTAGGTCCCCCCGCAACCCTGGTCCCCCTTCATAAGGTGATTGAACCAGTCAAATGACTACATTGCAATGGAGAATGTGAAGTAAGATATGGCTTTTGTAAGTCAGTACCTTTAAGGGGTATAAAATCTAGAATATTAAGATATAAATAACAAATTAGTCATAAGAATGCATATATAAAATAATGTTACATTCTTACTATTTATTCAATTGGATACAGACCTCAATGAAACTTAAAGTAGACAGAAAAACAGCAGATTAGTGTAGTAACTTAAAGATCATATCTGTGTACTTTATCTCATTTTATAAGAAGATTTTATGGGAAACATAAGACATGATTGTGGTGGAAGGCCTAAAATCAAGGTCCAGTACTGTGTCCTGCTTTGACATCTGGAGGGTCCCAATAGACTTCCTGCAAGTTCCCTTCAGCACTCTGCTCCTGCACAAATATGGTTCCCTAGCCAAACAGTCTTCCTCACTAAAGGGACAGAGAATTTCTTGCTTATTCCTGAGTAGGAGGTTTCATTTCCCTGCTAGACCATGGAACTAATTCAAAGAAATCAACCATGTCTCTCTTTTGGAACCAGACAGAACTTTACTCTCTTGACACTACAAAATCTACTTCCCCAGCTGATGGTTATTCACTCTGTTCCTGAGTACATCCACTGTGTGACACTGTATGACATATGGTGCCCTCCTTTCCTGGGCTGAGTATATGTGGCTGGTAAACTGTCCATATAACTTGTCTAGAGTTGGGTGTTCTGTGTTCTGCCATTCCCATAACCTTAGGACAAGAATTCCTCCCTCACCAATAGTGGGCTAAGTAGAAAGTGTTTAAAGCAGTAAGGCAGATCTTGAAGAATGCAGGCATTATCCTAAACAGAAATTTAAGAAGGCATTCTGAGTTGCAGGACAGAGAAAATGGTGACCATGGTGTTGGTGACCATGGCGGCACAAGGTGAAACTGCCCTGGCTAGAGTGGAAGATACTTTTGAAGGACATATACATTTAAATAGAGATCATGAGTCATAAGAATCATTCAAAGGAACTTGATTCATTATGGTTTAAATTAATGAGCTTTTGCAAAAGCAAGTACCTGAGGATAGTATTCAAGAACGATTAAAAATATGGACACCAGAAAGGCAAAAAATCTCAGGATTGGCAGAAATTCTAGTCCTATAGTTTTCTCAGTGCTTGATTTTCCTCTCCCAGATACTTGCCATGTAATAGTCTAGTATAAAATCATGCTTGAATATATACCGTGCCTTCTTCCCATGCCATTTTTAGGTAACTCCGACTTGTAGAAACTTTGATGTTAAATCTTATGCTTATACATGTTAGTCGTATTATAACTACTGAGATACAAAAAGACCTAAATTTAATTATCCTTCCATGGGACAATTTCTTAAAGGAACTTTTTTGGTACTCCATCTAGCTTCCAAAAGAAACTCCTACCATACTTTGAGCAGTGATCTGTAAAGCAGAATTCGAATCCCAGTTTTTCCACTACACTATCATTACCATTGGCACAGGGAAGTCTGAACATGTATCTATGGATTATTTTACTTTTTATTTTTTTTTAAGATTTTATTAATCCATTTGACAAAGAGAAAGATCCCAAGTAGGCAGAGAGGCAGGCAGAGAGAGAGGAAGGGAAGCAGGTTCCCCGCTGAGCAGAGAGCCCCATGCGGGGCTCGATCCCAGTACCCTGGGATCATGGCCTGAGCTGAAGGCAGAGGCTTAACCCACTGAGCCACCCAGGCGCCCCTATTTTACTTTTTCAATTGAAAAAGAAATCTGATCTTATGGTGGGAAGCTTGAAATGACTACACATATTGTTGTATTTTTCCCTTGTCTATAGGGATCACTGAATCTTAACATCCTAGAAGTTTATAAAAGTAAAACTAATTACTGCTTGTTTCTCATTGTAATTGGTTATAGTTTCTGTTCTTTTGTTTTGAAATAATTATAGAAAGTCCTTTGAAAAGATGGGTATTCATCTACAAAGGGAATTTACTGGTAATAATGACTCTGTAAAGTTTCTGTGCATTAGTCAAATTCCCACATGGAAAATATGCATTCATATACTTTCAAATACTTCAGATCCCTGAACTACAGAAACTGATACTCTATAGCTGTTTTGTAATTAATGATCAGCATGATTATATTAAAAAAAATACAGGTCAAAATGTACTAGCGGTAAATTTCTCATGTGAGAAGTGTTGATCGCTCTACATTTTGTACTGTTCTTTATTAGTGTTATTTTGGTTTTAAAAAACACAGACATTGTCATGAATGCAGTTTCCCTTGGCATATGAAAAGGCATCCACCTTTCTGTTTCATTTGGAAGATTACTTTACAGGTATATTTTGGTATGTAGTCAAGTGTAATTCATCTGTTTTCTTTCTGCCTAAACTGGAATCATAAAGTTGAATATCAATCACATTAAAGTATGCATTAGTTATTTGGATGATCTTTTTTTTTTACACAGAAGTGCCCTGGAGCATGAAATCGTTGTGTTTTTTTTTTTATTATTATTCATCGTGATAACTAGAAAAAGAACTTTGTAGTGGTTGATTGAAAATGAAAACTGCTGGGAACTGAGGGAAAGTAGATGTGTGCAGTTTTTTGTCCTACGTCTCACCTTGTGGGGCACACAATTCAGCCATGAAGAATGAGGTCTGTGGGATTTTTATGCCTTTATTATGGAAAATAGAAGTTTGAACTTGGGGATATTTCCCCCTTTTCTATGAGAGTGTAATGTTCTGGACAGATAAATTCTAAACTCTAAGGACCAATCTAAAACCTTTGAAACATAAAGACTGAAAGTAACAATAAGTTACAAACAAAAGGAGCTTTGTAAACTCTACAGTAGGACTTCAGTTCATCACATTACATTTCATATTTCTTTTCAAAGCAGGCAGAAATTCTCAGTCAGAATATATTGCTAATAAAATATAGCACCAATTCTCATGATCATTTATTGATCTGTGTTCACCTTCTTTTATTAGCAAAAAACTTTCCAAGAAACCTCAAGTCCAGGTGCAAGAGGTCCATGGGGTCAGGGGCATGAGAATGGGAATAAGGGAAGTACGCAGGCACTAATGAAAGCTCTGACCAAGGACACAACATCTCGTTAATATGTTAATATTGCCCCAATGAGCAAATTATAGGTCTAACAGGACATACTGTGGTAACTGCTTGGTCCAACATAGGTACCATTCTTATGATTGTTTTCCTCCATTGATATTTAAAGAAGTTTTCCCATTTATTTTGGGGGTTAAGAGGAATAATGGGTTGTAGGCATACACAGATCTAATTCTGGAGATAACAGGCAAATATTATCATAGGATTGGGGAGGAGGTCATTTTCAGAGATACTCTAGCCCTTCAACTAATAATAAGTTTGGGAATGCCTGGAAAACATCTTTGGCAACATACCTGCATTCAAACGATGCTTACTCTCATTCTGGTGAAGGCAAAACGTACTGAAGTGGTTTGGCTGTTAATGGATTCCAACAATACAGCTCAAGCAGGATACCAGAGGTGACAGATTCTCGACCTGGTTTATTAGGAATACAGAACATTTTTTTTTTAAATCACAAGATTTGACATAATCAGACTTACATTTAAAGGATCAAAATGGCTTTAGACTAAAGTGTAAGATTCAAAGCAGGGTGACCAATCAGGAGGCTACTACAGTATTCTCTTTAAAAAGTATGGGGCATGAATCAGAAGGGTTGCTGTGGGGAAGGAGTCATGTGAAGAGATTTAGGATGATTTTGAAGGCATTCTTAGATGATTGTCTGCTGAATCAATGTGTGATGTGAGAGAAAGAGGGGGGCAAAAATGACTCCAGCTTTTTCTCATTGAGTAGGTGAATGAGCAGACCATGGGAGTAGATACGGGAGAAAGAAAAACTCCAGTATTTAGCCTCAGACATGTCAAGTTTGAGATGTCAATTAGACATCTAAGAGAAGATGTGAGCAGGTCGAAGTTTGAATTTTGTATCTGAAGGATAGTTGGAAAACAGAGTCATTTGAGTGTCATCAGCAGAAAGATATTTAAAGTCATCGGACTGGATGACAACAGGAGTCAGTGTAGATCATGATGGGGATTTCAGGACAAAGTCTTCTGAGAAAGAGAAAGTTTGTAGCAAAGACTATCCTTGGAGTACAAAAATTGCCAGGAACATTTCTGCCACAGCCACGAACAGATTGCTATGCTTCCCATTTACCAGGCTGATAATCCTACTGCTCCTATCGTCTAACCTTTAGTGATGCATTTTGTTTTCCTTAACTGATTAAAATTTTACTCAAGAGGAAGTCCAAAGCTTTCTTTAAATATCAGCCAGCTTTTACTCAGGTAAAGTCTCATAAGATGAAGTCAACCTTTTGTTGATTTAAGTACTTGGAAGCCTAGCCTTGTACTTTTTGACGCACAACCACATGGGACATATTCACCCACCTTTGGACATCCAGGCAGTCAATGTTCCTACTAAACTGTGGAATGAAATATCTTTGACATGAGATAGGGATTTCAGTAACATTGAGGTGTCTGGCATTGACCTTCTGAACAAGAGCTGCCTGATGTTTTTTACTTGTTCCTCCCTCTACCTGAGGAGCTTGTGGAGGAATGTGCAAAAAGAAACAACTGGTCTTCCACCACTTCTTGATGTGTGTAGAAATAATGCATTTCCTTTGAGGGATATAGAGGAGTAACAGTAATTTTCTTCCCTTTTGAGCTTTTGGCTGAGACCCCTCTAATAAAAGATAAATAAGAGAAGAATGAACAGTTTCTGAACACATATAGGTCATGTAAACATGAAGATACCCAGGGAAAAGGGATTCTCTCCAGAGTGGTTTAGAATTCAGGATTAATAAGTCCATCTTAATAGGGAAAGTGAAGGGGATATGGGTATCAGGACAGTGTGATTTTTAGGAAAGATAAATGGGCTCTCAGAAGAAAAGATGTGTGGTGTGTCACTTTGCAGTGGCAACTTCTAGTCTCCTCTTCCTTGGTAAGAGTTGATCTTCCCTGGCTGATCAAACTCCCAGGAAGGGCATTTATGACAATTGAGCTCCTTTCATAGGATCTGTCTTTAGTCAGATAAGGAGAATTTAGAGAAAACCTCTTCCTGAATTTGCTTTTTTTCAAGTGCCTACACCTTAAAGTAATATACCAACACAACATATTTTGGCACACCGTGTCCTGCTACCTTTAATGGTTACCAGAGTTATCCCCTTACCTATAGACTCTGAATGGCTTAACCTGTGTGCCCCATACAGAAAAGCCTTCTGTGAGTATCAAGGTCAGTGCTAACACCCCCCCCCCAGTGTCCTATACTGTAGCTGTCTGACCTTCAGTGCCTACTTTCCCAGAGGATAATGCTTTGAGCATCTGACCATGAAACATAGGATGCTTTGCTTCAAGACTTTTGACACATTGCTACTGCAGAGTGTATTTTGTGGTCCTGCATTTCTGTTGTTTTGGGAACTGGGACTTCTAGTTTTTCTTTTGCTATATAACAAAATGCCACAAAATCTAGGTGCTTAAAATAATAAGAATTTTATTAAATCCTGTGAATACATGGTTGAGGAATATGGGAAGACTTGGCTAAATGATCCTTCTGCTCTACATGAATTCAATAGGTATCATAGGTCACAGGTACTGAACAAGGAGTTAAAACTAATTTTAATAAGGAAGAATCAAGCGTCTGAGCTGATATATGAAATGAGATTTCTGGGGAACTTGAAAGGAGATATTTTACACTTGGGATGGACGTAAATTAGTGGAGGCCAGAGGATACTGGGGGATAAGGAGTCATCTACTATTATTTCTAGTGATCTCTACGTCTTGGTATTTCTGCCCATGTGTAATCCACTTTCGAACATGGCTGCATCTAATGCTTTGTTTCTAGCAAAAGGAATATGTCAAAATTTTTATAATTCTACTTCCACGATTAGCTTTTAAAAAGAGTGTGACTTTTGTCTTTCTATCATATTCTCTTTCTCTTTGCCTTCTCAGAATTATATTGTTTTTATGGGGGGGGGGTTGAGGGAAGGGGCAGAGGTGGAGACAGAGAATGTTAAGCAGGCTCCACACCCAGTGCCAAGCCTGACCTGGGGCTCCATCTCACAACCCTGAGACCATGATCTGAGCTGAAATGAAGAGTTGGACACAACCAAGGGGCCCCTAAGCATGTATGTTTTTATGAAGCAAGCTGCGTTTCTTGAGAAGCCCACCTGGCAAGGAACTAAGGGCAACCTATGGCCAATAGTCAGTGAGTGAATAAGGCTGTCATTCTGACAACCTTCCAGTAATGGAATCTTGCCATTAGTCACATGATCTTAGAAGCAAATCTTTACTCAGTGGAGATTTGAGATGACTAAAGCCCAGCTGTCATGTTTGTAGGTGTGAAAGACCCTGAAGTAGAGGTGCAGGATAAGTTGTGCCAAATTCCTGCCCCATAGAAACCATGAGATAATAAATGCCGTTCTAAGCTTCTAAGATCTGAGGTAATTTGCTACTCATCAAGAGACAACTAATGTAGAAGGCTTACCGTCTTTCCTTTATTTTTGCTTCTCTCCAATTTTTGTTTTAATTTGAATTGTGGTTTGGTTTCCTCCACAAGGTAGAATCAGGCCCTCCAACTGCTTCTGAATTTTACATCTCCTAGGTTTTGCCACCATAGGACTGACACTTTCCCCCTAATGAGGTTAAGCATTTAGATATATAAACCAAGTGGTATCTTTGATCCCCTTAAACCTCTCACTCCCAGTGGTTTCCCATTACACTTAGAATAAAACCAGATTTTCCATAGGCAAAAACCTTATATGAGTGGGCTATTGCTTCTCTCACTCCCCATCCCAACTTCATCTTCTTTTATCTGCCCCCCCTTTCCCCTTCCACACATACCCTATGAACTCTCCGCTGACCATTTCCTGTTTATTCTTGTCCTTTTTCTTCTCAGTCATGCACACTCACTCAGCCTTCTCCCACCCCACTAGGCCATCTAAACATCTACATCCTTGCCTCAATTGTTCTCCTGATCTTTGTACTCCTTTCCATTTTTCTGGTTTTACTAAAAATGTTTCCTGCTTAAAGAACTGTTCTCACATTCAACCTAAAATACCATCCAACTCTAAGACAACCTGTGCACATTTTCCTGTTTAACTTTCTAGATGACTTTTAATTGCTAACTGAAATCACCTTATTTGTATACATTTTCATTATGTTTTCCTCTTTTTGGCTGTAAGTTCCTTGAGATTAGTGGCCTAGTAGTCTGTATTTCATTGCTATAAGCTCAAGATTTATAAACAAATAATGAGTAAATGGCATAACTAAGAATATTGGACTTACAATATTATATTTACAACTCAGAGCATGATTTCTTTTTTTATAGATTAAGAGGCTATTTGAGAATTCAGTATAAAATTGGCAGTGACTGTCATGGAGGTTTGTAAAAAGGAATTTGATATGGAAGAATATTGTCTGAAATAGATCTTCTATAGAATAGAAGGATTCTTCTTGTGTTGGGTACAGTTAATAGTAAAGAAATACCAACTTAAACATCCTTTTGCAATTCATCTTTAAGGAAGAAAATTATGAGTTTGCTTTTGGGCATCTTATTATTAAAAGGTCTTAGAGACATCTTGTATAAGACAAATGAAGATTGGATATTAGATTTCTCATACACAAAAGACTTGATCAGGATTATGATAGACATTTGCATGTTTTGTGTACAGAAAGAAACTGGAATGGAATGAATGAGATCTCCTAAAGAGAGTGTAGGGAAAGCAAAAATAGATTAGAGCCAGACTTTGACATGCTCCATTGTTTAAAGGGCTGGAGGAAGGAGACCAGTCAGTAAAGAAGACTGAGGAGAGTTCAGAGATATTAGAGAAAAATCATAAATAGAAGCTGGGGAATATATTTCAAGAAGAAAGTTGCAGCAACATGTATCCAAAGTTAAGATGTCAGACAAGGTAAGAAGAAATTGGCCATTCACTTGAAAGTCATAAAGGTCACTGTAACCTTAATGAAAGAAATTTCTGTGAAATGGGAGCTAAAGCCAGAGTGAAGTGAAATGAAGACAATGGAAAAGTTAGAACTAAAATTTTATGTCTGGAGAAAAATTGAGAAAAACTGAGAGCAATTTATTGGTGGTAACAATTTTACTGGCATGAGTCAATAATCTTGAACCTTCTATATCCCTCCTTTAGGAGAAAGTTTGGCCATTTTATTTAATCTCCATATGCTGAAAGCAAGTGCAGCCTTTGATATATATTTTTATCTGAATTATTTTCTTGGGTTTGCATTTATTGGTCTTTGTTTCCCAACATTTTTTTTCTCTCCTTTATTCTTTAGTAATATACTGAGAATAATGGAATCCATCCAGGAACTAATACTGAATTGAAATAAACCTGGAAGTGAGACTCTAAATTCAGCTTTAATATGATCTAAATGTTTTCCTTTGAAGAAGTTCCTTACCTATAAGATAAGCAGATTTTACAAACTCTCTTTTCATCCTTCAATTCCCTCAATTCCATATGAATATTTGAAGACCCACATTTTACTTACAGCCACTGTGAGTAATTTGCATTTTTAGTTGTGAAATATGGGCATAGATAAATAATTATCAAACCTTCTAGGGAGCTTTTTAATTTAATTATTAGAATCTACTCACTTATTATTTGTCTTCAACAGAAAAATAATTAACAGATGTTATATTTTCCACATAGATTTTAATTTTCTGCAAATAAGTTGACATTCTATCTAGGTAAGCATCACAGACATACCAAAATGGATCATTCAAATAAAACGAGAAGAGAGTGTATTCTCTTTTTAAATAAATAATATATAGTTAATATTTTATTTTAGTTTAAGACTCTCACTTCCTACATCCAGAACACTATAAAAGAACTGCCGTTTTAGTTTCCATATAAAAGTAAAACCACAGACGTGTATAAAAGTAAAACCACAAAGTTATCCTTATGGCCAACTGAAGAATTTATCCCTAATTATGAGTTTTATAACAAAGAATGATTTTCTCTTGTAAGGAATAGAGACAAAGACTTTTGGGAATTCTTTTTTGTCAGACTACAATTTGAATTTTCTGTCAGCATTTCAAAATCAAGTTTGTCAGTATGAAAGAAGAAAGACAATACAGACACTTTTCATGATGCCTGCTATGTTTTGCAAATTATGATTTTTGGCACTTATGCTTTGCTATAGCAAAGAAATAAAAATAAGGTTTAGATAATTTCGAGTTGTATGATATTATCTGTAACTTCAAAATGACCAAAATAAAGCTGAAACATGTCTATGTTAATATATTGGCACCCAATTCCGTAGTTTCTTCCCTGGACTCAACCATGTTATGCAGGTGGTATACTCTAGAATCAAGTATTTATATTATGTTTATAAACACACATAAAAATTTCCTTCTGTAATTTTTGAAGGAAATATTTAAGTGCATTAAAAACCAAAATCTTGCTTCCAGAGTAAATAGTGGATAGTGTTATCTTTATGGCAGCTTTAGAAAACAATTTTTTATATGCCAGTGCCAAGCAGACTTTATTAGAGTTCAGTAATTTATTACGAGAAAGGTGAAATGTATCTTTGGTGAATATCCAATCACACTACCTAACTTTGCCAATGTTGAAGTAATTCTACATAATTTTAATAACTTTCCTGGGGACATGGTTTTCATGGAGTACATCCAGGACTAGAACAAAATCTGACTCTTCACTTGGCCATGTCATTTACTACATGCCAATACCACTCGTCCATTAGACAATCATGTTATTCTTAAAGTTATGAATGTCACAACACCAATAACCTACACTTTAATTCACCAGGTCTAAGAAGTGACAAAATCATCTCTGATCATATATAGAGAGCTTGGGGAATGACCGTTTCAATACTCGAAAGTTGTCACTAGTGATCACAGAATGTTAATCTTCCTTGGCAGAATGGATAATTGTTTAGAAGTGTATCCACATTGGGATCAGTTGCATGCTTAGGACATGTTATACATGGTATGGAACACTCATACCATCACTTGAAAAACAATACTTTTCTGTTTCTATAGTTTTTACTTAACACATATGTTGGTGCTAAGGAGACAAAACCTCAACAGAAAGTCTCAGTGTGTCATGAGATACATTTTGTATCTGTATACATGTATTTACCTTTTTCTGAATAGTAGAGAAGATTTTACTATGTCAGGCTTATGTTTTCCTATTAGCCAAAACTATAGGCCTTTTTCCATACAAACTAGAAGGTGTAAATATTCTTTTTCTCCCCCCACCCCCTATACTTTGTTATTAGATGTTTGAATACTATTTCTGGTCCAATATTTTTTAGTCCCCAAGATTCTGAGTGTAAAAAATATCAGGCATAAAAATATAGCATTGGTTCTACAAAATTGTTAGTAGTTTTTTTACATATAGGTAAAATACTGTTATTTAAGAACATAGCTTTCACATTAGAGAGCCGTAACTTGGATCCTGTCTTCAGTGGTTTCTAGTTTTGATACTTTACTCAAGTTACTTGGATTCTCTAAAGTCTTCATTTCCTTTTATTTTTCTTTTCTTAAGTTTAGTGTTTTCTTTATTTAGGAATTGCTCATGTATTAATCTCCTAGAGCTTCCACAACATTGCCACACACTGGGTGGCTTACAACAGAAACTGATTCTCTCATAGTTCTGGAGCCAAGAATCTCAAATCAAGCATCAGCAGGGCTATGCTCTCTTCTTAAAACCTCTTCCTTGCCTCTCCCAGCCTTGCAGGCATTCCTTGGTGTTCCTTGGCTTGTGGCTGCTGTACTCTAACCTCTGCTTCTCTTGTCACATAATATTATCCCTAGGTCTCTCTATGTCTCTGTCTCCAAATCTCCCTCTTTTTTTTTTTCTTTCTGAGACCTAAAGTGTATTAGTTTAATTCCATTTGTGCTACGGTGTAACAATTCTAATTTTTTATGTATTTTACTTGTTTATTTCAGGACTAGAAGTTAGTGATTCATCACTTAGATATAACATTGGTGCTGGGGTGCCTGGGTGGATCAGCCATTAAGCACCTGCCTTCGGCTCAGGTCATGATCTCAGGGTCCTGGGATTGACCCCTGTTGGGCTCCCTGCTCAGCAGGGGAATCTCCTTCTCTCTCTTTCCCTCTGCTCCTCCCCTTACTCATGCACACCTGGATGCTATCTCTCTCAAAAAAATAAATAAGATCTTAAAAAAAAAAAAACACCCAGTGCTCATCCTAACAAGTGCCCTTCTTAATACCCATCAACAATTTGGTCCAGCCACCTCCCTCTAAAGACTTCATTTCCTAATCTATAAAATTCACATAAACATTTATTTTGCACACTACTACAGCATTAAATATGAGAAAGCATGTGAAATAATTCTCACAGTACCCAGGACGTATAAGTATGGTTATGACCATAAATTGATCAAAAAATTTCATTATTGCATGGATTAATATAAATGAAAAATGAATATAATATTCATAGCATGATTATTGCTATGGACTGAATGTGTCTCCCCAATATTCATATGTTGAAGCCCTAATCCACAATATGACTATATTTGGAGGTGAGATGTTTAGGAGGTAATTAGGTCATAGGGCTCCACTAATTAGTAAAAGTAATTAGTGCTTTTATGGTAAGAGACACAGAGGGATGACCTCTTTTTCTGCCATTTGAAGACATGGTAAGAACTGTGGAAAAAAATTCTGTTGTTTATGCTACCCACTCTATAGAATTCTGTTATAGCAGCCCAAGCTGACTAAGACAGAAATATTATAATAATGCTAAGATATTCACAGAAATAAAGAGATGGAAAGAAAATCATAGGAATCATGGGATCCATGAACCTTCTTGACATTTTCCAGAAGCTTAAAAACAGCCACTTGGTCCACATGGACCACATGTGTCCACTTGGGCCATATGTATTCTGTAAGGAATGAGGGGAGGAATGTATGGAGTAATAGGTAGATTTTTGATATTTCCATGAAGAATACGAGGAATGTGAGAATTGTTTTATAAAGGAAAAGTGGGATACTGATTTTTAAAGAAAAGTGATGAGAGAGAATGGTTAGATAACAGGTATCGACTAAAGTTATTCCTTGTGTGTTTAAAATATAACAAGACATTGGCAAACATATTTCTTTCTATAGGTAGTTTTAAAACTGTCTCCACTTCACACTTAATTGTAGTGTGTGCATGCAGGTACACGCACACACCACTGTATATAATGTCTACACAGGGTGATGGGCTGAATCCCAATGACAAGTCCTTGGCTTTGGGTGATGTTCCTGTCTCCTGTAGAATGTTATAATATGATCTGATAGTTTATAAACTATGAATGTAGAGGTAAATTGATGTACAACAAATACAGTTTATATATATTTGTAGGGAAAAGATCAGTGGAAGGGAAGATCATAGCAAAACATGTGGTTAAAAATATATTTGGATTATGAAGTGAGAGTATGATTCTTTTTCTGTAACTGGACCCCAAGCTGTAGTTGATTTTCTTCATATGGTATAGATCCTCAATCAGTATATCCATTGAACCACACTCTTCCTCCAGAAGCTGGTAAAATCAACAGCATATTCCACTTCCCAGATGGCCTTGTAACTGGGTTTTTAGATATGACTTATTTTTCACTGATTGCTACATTTGTGTGAATTGTCAAACTTGTGTGAAGTTTGGAAGGTGTAATTGAGGTGGAGAATGACTCTGTGACTTCTCCTGTATATAGGGCTTACCCCAGTCATAGAGATGCTGGATTTTTGGTGCCAACATACAAGAGTGAGGGTTATATTTTTTATGTGTTCCTGGATTGATTGCCCATGTAGATTAGTCGTAGTCATGATTGTAGGACCTAGAGTTGCAGGGGTGGGAGAAGTTTCTGTTTCTCTAAACTGAAATAAAGGCACCTGTGTAACTGTAGGTATCCATCCCAAATGTTTTTTTTTTTTTTTTTACTTTCCTTACCTTAGTGATTGTGGCAGAGAGCAGAGCTTTCTAAACCAGGTCTGTAATAGTGGTTTTTTTTTCTTTGACTTGTGGGTGATCCAAAATTTCTTTAAGTGATTTGAAGCCTTCACAATCCTTTTTGTCTTGCTTCCTAGTAATCTAACCATAACTTTGGACATGGTTAGGAAAAAAAAAGTCCCAATTATTTGAGTTCCAACTGTACTTTTCTAGGCTCCTATTTTATAGTGGTTATCTTATTGTTCCTTATTACTATTTTATTACTGTGAAATACTCATCTAACACTGAAATACCCTTCTCCCCCCACCCCTTTATTTGTTAAGGGCCATGAACAATGCTAATGACCAGCTCTTAGATCCAAATCATTGGAACTATTGTTCAGTCCTGTAGTAGAAAGTATTTATCCCTAAGGTAGTAAAATCTTAAATTCTATAGAACATGAAGTTTTGGGAAAAAAGGTTTAAAATATTATAAAGGTGTATATTTGGTTATAAATATGAAGTCACCATCAACTTCAACTATTAGTTCTAGGACCCATGTATTCTATCTACAGGAAAAACTGCACCATTAACTGGCATCTGATCCTAATCACATCCTACAAGTCAGTATGTCATTGCACCATTCAGTAGGAACTGTTTCTGGATGATAAACTAGAGAATTCTGAATGTTGAATGAGCTCTATGTGTGACTCAATATTGTGCAAAAGAACAGGGCAGTGTATAATGCTTGCAAAAATCATGTTTTTTTAGAAGTATTGGTAGTTATTTGGAAAGAGAGGGGGTTCACCCATCTCCAAAATAAGGTCTATTCCAGAGAAGGAACTTCACTTCAACTTATAACATAAAGGAGCTCAGTATAATAACTTGCCTCTAGGTTGGTCTCCTGAAGGCATAGTATCTGGACCATAAGAGTTACTTGTTTGTTTTTTGTTGTTTGTTCAACAAACAACATTTTTCATTGCTAGAAACATACATTCTGGATCAGAGTCTGTCCTAGTCAAGTCTGTCCTAATGAGTAGAAGTCCTGGAGTAACCTTCATCTCTTTATGAGTCCTTAAAATGTCTGAAGATCCTCCTTGCACTGAACTGGATGGCAGGGGTACTGATTTTTCATCTAGAGTGGATCATCCAATTTGCTTGATTGTTAAGAACTTCTGATGTACAGAGAGTTTTCTGATGGGCTCTGAGGAGGAACATGAATATCTTATTTTTCTGAGTCTATTTCAAAAGGATACTTTTAATATTCATCCCTTCATCTAGCAGTCAAATCAAAGTCAGAAACAACAACTTGTTTATACTCTGTTTTTACTTATCTGTATACTCTAGGTATATCAGATATCTTGGTTTGTACTTTTAGGAGTATAGTTTCTAATTGGTTTAATTTTTTTCTCAAAATGGTACTTCATAAATTTTAGTTCCTTTATTCACACTTTTTGTCTGTTTTTCTTTTATTGTGTTTATTACTGTTTAGCATCGTTCTGGGGTTTGCTGTTTTAAATTCCCTATCCATATCCAAGACATTTAGGAAACTGAGTTTCTGCAATTAGGAGGTAGCTTGGTAGCATATGAATTAGCCAAAAGGTTCTTGAGCTGACATTTAAGCTTATAAGAATTGTTAACTGGAAATTCTAACTCAGCGAGTGAGGGTGAAGTTTTAACATAATCTTAACCATTTATACCTCACTTACTTCTATGGAGATAGTTTCTGATGGCTTCCTTTACACTATTCATAGTTGTACTTAATGTCGTTGTCTTCTTTTTTTTTTTTAATTTTTTGAAAGAGAGAGAGGGAAGGAAAGCCTGAGTTGGGGGGAGGAGCAGAGGAAGAGGAAGGGGGGAAGAAGGAGAGAGACTCTTAGGCAGGTTCCATGTACATTGTGGAGCCCAAGGTGGCAGGGCTTGATCTCAATATCCTGAGGTCATGACCTGAGCCGAAATGAAGAGTTGGACTCTCAATTGACTGAGGCCCCCAGACACCCTTGCCCTAAACTTCTTTTTTTTTTTTTAAGATTTTATTTATTTATTTGACAGACAGAGATTACAAGTAGGCAAGAGAGGCAGGCAGGCAGAGAGGAGGAAGCAGGCTCCCCGCGGAGCAGAGAGCCCGATATGGGGCTTGATCCCAGGACCCTGGGATTATGACCTGAGCCTAAAGCAGAGGCTTTAACCCACTGAGCCACCCAGGCGCCCCTGCCCTAAACTTCTTAAAGAGAGATTTCCTCTGCAAGCCACGTGATAATTCCCAGGGGAAAAAAAAAAAAGCTACTCTACTGAAGTTGTTCTTGTAGGTATAGAATCAAAACAATCACACATACACATACATATAAATCATTCATAAAAACACAAAACACAAATGTTTACACACTGTGATATATGGCTTAAGAAAGAATTAAAACAGCACAGTAAAATCACTTTCAAGTCTCCATAGAATTTATTTTAATACATTTTACTATCAGTAAAATTGATATAATTTTGAGGAGATTTCTACTTAATTTGGAAAATATAAAAAAGAAATATGTGGTGTGAAATTCTTACAGATATAATAATTACTCTCCATTTGAACTAAGTCCAAATTCTTGCTTCTTAACCATTAATATCAGTTGGATATGGAATTTTAAATGTAGCATTTAAAGTCTTCCCTTATCCTTAAAAGTGATAGTCTGTTTATCCCCTTCAGAGGAGAACTTTTCTTGCCACCTACTCTGTGAAAGAAAGGACATTTTATAAGTCAGTGTGTGTTTTATATCTCTTGAAAAAGCATTTCCACAGGCTCTATTACACCATTAGTGGGAGAAGATTCTGTAACCATCATGTATGGAAGTTTGTAATTGAGAGTCATATAACTTGAAGCATAACTTAAATCTCTTAAAGTCTTTGTCTAAAGCCAAACATGGTGACTTTGTTTTCCTCAGTCATTCAAAGTGCATTTTCAATGGTCCAATGTGTCCTTGATTGACAATAAGATGGTATATCACTCCTACCATGATTCCTAGAGTAAACAGAGAAGGAGAAGACCAAATATGAACACTGACCTTTCTAAACTTTGATCCTTCAAGCTTACTTTTTTCATTCTCTGGAAAAATAAAAACTTGGCTATTATCTTACTTGATGTAGAGTTAGGTAATTTCTAATTAGTAAGGTAGTACTTGTCACCATAAATTAAGTCGTTGGTGTGAATCCTTAAAATACGTCAAGCATATTATACATACTTCTTTCTAATGAATGGTTTTCAGATTGAAATTTAGTACATAGAAAACACTGCAAACTCTTCAACTGCTAGTTGAGGGGGCTTCTGATAGGGGACTGAGTAAAATCTGGAACACATTTCCACTTCTACCAACCTCCATAACCTTAAGTTTCAAACACAGCAACAACAGGCTTAAAAAATATATTATTGTCAATGCAAAGGCATAGCTGAGAAGAGGTAAAGAGAAAAGAAAGAGAAATCTTCAATTACTAAAAGGGACTTTCTAGCTGTGGCAGTAAAGTGGAAGTTGAAGCTATATATGACTCATAGAGGTACTCGGGCCAATGCAGACTTGAGAACCTGGGATATTAATGTACTTGAAGGATCCAGAGTTGTAATTTTAAAACCTAGTATGGCAGAGCTATATGTGGTTTCCCTTAATAAAGCCAGTAGTTTAGAAAGCTGTGCATACTCACTGAAACTTCCAACTCCTGGTTAAATTGTGCCTATGAGAATAATTGGACCTGAGTTATGGCCTTTTGAGAGAGTGAGTTCCAGTTTCACAATACTTGAGATTCTTTTGGTAGATGGGAAGGTTTCTTAAGTCATACATGTGGAAGGAAGGTTTTGTTTTAAGCTCCATTTAAAAAAATATATTTTCTTTATTCATTTGAGAGAGAGAAAGTACACAAGGAGGGTATGCAGCACAGGGAGAGGGAGAAGCAGACTCCCTGCTGAGCCGGGAGCCCAAGTGAGGCTCAATCCCAGGACCCTGAGATCATGACCTGGGCTGAAGGTAGGCATTTAACCCACTGAGTTACCCACGCGCCCCTTTTGCTCCATCTTTGTTTTTACTTTTTTCTTTACTTTAACCAAAATGACACAGGTAAACAATATGAAGAGACTATCCTAGAAAAGACTATTACTTAAGATATAATAAGAAAAATGACCCACACTGAGTAGAGTAAGAATTGCGTCTGCTCAGAAAACATCGGAGATTTTTCTGGCTGTTCCATATAACAATGCAATGCAACATCATTCTCTTATCTTACACCGTGTGTTATTTTTGTGCTCATTACTTATGTCCACCTCACATTTTACATGTTTGTTGTTTTTTTTTTAATCTCCCTTCATTAGAATACAAGCTGTATACATCAGTGTTATTGCTGGTTTTGTATGTTGCTACATATCCAGAGCCCAGAAATTATCCCAGACATCTAGTATGCATTCAGTAAATATTTGCTTAAATTATTGAATGAAACTTTGAGCATAATTAGACAATAAATATGACAGATGTCCAATTTAAGTATGAACATTGGAGTAATTTGAATCAAAGAATAATACTGAAAAATTATAGCTTTCTAGGTTTTCCTATAATATAATTTACTTTGTATTATTTGATAATCAGAAAGTGGCAAATGTGGAGAATAGGCAGAGAAAGGACCTGGGCAATTACATAAATTAAAAATTATATGGGCTTTTTAGTGGCCATTTTGAGTTATTAGCAACCAAGTATGAGTTCCAGTGTCACACTGAGAGCTGAGAATAGTCAAAAGAAGCATGAGCGAAACTTTGGTGAAGTTAAAAAAAAAAAATCCAGGAGCTAATATCCAAAATCAGATCATACCTTGTTAAGGGTAGAATATATACATCTGCTGGTGGTACCCAGTTTTAAATACAGTTTACCTGATGATGGACTCCACTTCTGAAATTACTTTATTAAGCACATACCTGGGTAGAGGTCCACCAACCTCACCTTAGGCATAGATTAAAGCAGCATGTAAAGTTATTCAGAATTGTATCATACAGCAAGAACATTTCAAAATTTAAATAACCAAGATCTTTTCCTATTAGAATATTGTAATCTACAACAGGAAACAAGAACATTAAAGAACATCGTAATACCAGGAGGAACAAACATTTTTTTTTTGAACAAACATTTGTTGCATTAATTATCATTCTGTTCTGTGTCCACATTGTCAAAACTCTGTAGCACACAAAATGACTTGTCAGGATGCCATGATGCCTTTTACCTCTGTCACTATGTATTGCTTTGTTCTGATCATCTAAACTATACCCACTGAGAATAGATTATCTTGTCACAAGACATTTTACTAGTATCTAATTTTTTTTTTCAAGGATGTATGTGCTCAGTTTAGGTTTGAGAACAATGTAGTTAGTTATAATGCATCATTTTATAAGCTTAGTCAAACCTAGGATACAGGGCTAAGAAATTTTAATATTTTTTCACCCCAAGATGAACTTTTAATCATAATTTGCACAATATTTGAGATGATAATGGTCATATCATATCCATATTTGTTAGTTACTTTCATTTTTTTTTATCATCCTGACTTTCCATTGTCCCTCCTTTTGTTATTTAATTCTGAGATCTATTTGATGTCATTGTCCATAATGGTGATTTCTATGGTTGTGTTTGTATCCTATGATTCTCCTTTTCCTCTCCCTTTTTCTTCATCACTTAAAAACCTTTCATTATTAAAATGTATATCCAACTTTTTGCCAGCCACTCTTTCATATAACTCCTATTTGGAATATCTGAATTTTATTTAGCTTAAATTAAGGATCACAGTCAACTTAACCTTAATTGCCTTCATGCAAAATATTATAAATGACTGAAACACAGTGGGGAAAAAAGGTCAACATGCTGTCTCTCAGGAATTTCTCACAATTTTCCATGGATTCTGAATCTAGAATTTCATAACCTAGAATAGTGATTCTCAGCATGTGCTACAAGTACCAGAATCATCCAGTGAATTTGTTGACAATGTGGTGTCCTGCGTGTACTGCTTTGGAGTCTCAGGATATAGAGCTGATAGTGATTTTAATGTGTACTATATTTTGAAAACCCATGTGTCCAAGAGTTCTAGAAGCTTTATACACAGAAGAATAAATGAGAAGAGAATGACCATGGGAATTATGTGTATATTTATATATATTTCTTTTTTCCTTTTTAAGGACCTTCATATAAGTAAAACTGAGCAAAGAAGTATGAGTTTAGTCTTTGTAGCCTACTATAGCAAGATAAATATTCAAGTCCCAGCTAGGTATATAGATACCACTCAATGTATGCTGAAGTTCAATAGGTCTTGTGTCAAGGAGATTCTTATTTTAAGGTAAATATATCTTAATTCACTCAGTGAAGGAACGGAATATTGTATGTTCTGAAAACCTGGCATAATAGGGTTGCATTAGGATTTCACTGATACAATAGCTCTAGATATTACAAGTAATATCACTAAGAATAGAAAGCATTGTTAAATCAAAGATTATTGGTCATTAGATATTTGCTTGGTAAAAAAGTATCCAAATATTGACTCTCACAAGAAAACTTAAATATGTATGAAAAACTTATCCTTCATAGATGAAACAAAGTTTGTAGTAAAGTTCAGAGTTTTTAAATTTTACAGATTTTCTTGATTAAATATTCCACGGACATTTTTGAAAGGTGGTGTGGTGGAATTAAAAAACATCTAATTGTGGCATCGAAAATGGAAGGGCATTATTATTCACTCATGACTGAAGGAATCTCACAAATTATGATAATTGAAAGTGGCTTTGAAATATGTCCTGGGAGTTTAGCTTTCTCCTAGGGAAATTAATGCTTTATTTATTTGCATAGGGCTATGGGGAATGGGATTTAGTCTTATTAATTTGACATTATTTATTAAATGCATATGTTATTATAGACAATATAAGATAGAGGTGGCTGAATATATGGTTTATCTTAACTACATAGGATTTTCAGAATGTCAAGAAGGATTATTCTGAGAATATGGCTGTAGTCAAAGCTAAATCAAATACAAAGTATGAGGACAAACTCTAAATGCATATACTTATTTCTTGAAAGCCCTCAAATGCTCAATTTAAAATATTTACTGAGGGTTGCTGGGGGGAGGGGGGTTGGGAGTGGGGGATGGGGTTATGGACATTGGGGAGGGTATGTGCTATGGTTAGTGCTGTGAAGTGTGTAAACCTGGCGATTCACAGACATGTACCCATGGGGATAAAAATACTTTATATGTTTATAAAAAATAAAAAATTTATAAAAAAAATATTTACAGCCCAGACACTGAATTCCGTTAGTGAGATTGGGGTTTGGAAAAAAAAAGAGAGAGAGAGAGAGAGAGAGAAATGGAATATGGGTTCTCTCTCAGAATCTAACTTTATAGGAAATTTGAAACAGGTTTTTCATATCTGAACCAATAATAAGCACATAATGTTTATCATGTCAGAAGCTAAGAAAAGCCATCCATCATCTTTTTTCCAGCCAAATTTTCCACCTGATTTGTCTTTTCCTTATGTCCCTTCATAATTTATAAATAGCAAGAACTGTATCTAAGCCACAGTTTTAATCAGATTCAGCATTAATTACATTTATTAATAGATAATTGAAGAAAAGAGACAGGGAAATGCATGAAGTCAAAAAAATATTTAATTCTCGAACTTTAGAGTGTCTACTATGTACCAGGTATTAAGGATTGGGGTAAGGAAATAAAAGATACAATTCCTGCTACTGTGATCGCCATCAAGTGAGAGTGAAGGACAGTTATAATGAGAGGAGTATCAGGGGACACATTGTAGAAGAAAAGACATTTTAGTTAAAATCCAAAGTTCTAATGGAAACCAGGAAAAGGCAGTGAGGTAGTGCATTCTACTGAGGGCATGTATGTAGAAATTATGCATTCAAATCATGGCACATTTGTTTGCTCTAAGAACAGTCCTAGAGCCCACCAAGGTGACCCAGTATTATTAGAAATTCTATAAGTTCCTAGAAACAAAAAGCAAAAAAAACTAAATGAAATATGATTATAACAGCCCAAATAGAAAAAAAGACATATCTTATTATAATTTTAAGTATTCAATAATTATTTACTAAAATAGTAATACTTAACACATTAAAAAACATAGCCAAGACTTTGTTGTCTAGAATGTTAATTTCTAAAGTAGAGGAATTTGGTTCCTCATGCTAAATTTATTTAGGATAAAAATTTCTCTCACTATAGGTTTACCATGTTGTGGGAGGTTTTTAAGAGAAAGAATGGAGATCAAGCCATTATTTTAGACTTTGTTATTCTACTTAAAGTAGTGTATTCTATACAGAACACTACTTCTATAATATACGAATAAAATAACTTTTTGAACCTAAATAGATTTCTAATGAACAGAGTAAGAAATGTTTCATGCAAGTGTAAGGAAAAAAAAATCTAAAGCAGTTACAAAATATGAAGTGATAAATGGAAGTCTAACCAAAGGTGGAAGTTAGGCGGTAGGTAAATGGAAGAAATATATATGATCCTTGGAATTTTCAAATATTAGTAAAGGTATTGAATGTGGAGAGGCTGGCATCAGCTATCAAAAATGTTCATAACCTCACTATTTATCAAAATTTCATAACTTTGCTATTTAACAATCTTAGCCAAGCAGAATTGAAAGAAGTTATTTTGTCATATATTAATAAAATATACAAATTATTATTTTTAAAAGATTATTTATTTATTTATTTGTCAGAAAGAGAGAGAGTGAGAGTGCAGGCACCCACAAGCAAGGGAGGGACAGGCAGAGACAGAAGCAGGCACCTTGCTGAGCAAGGAGCCTGATGTGGGACTTGATCCCAGGATCCTGGGATCATGACCTGAGCTGAAGACAGATGTTTAATCAACTGACCCACCCAGGCATCCCGTAAAATTTACAAATTATTTTACAATAGACTTCCATATACATATATAGCAGATATAGATAAATTATACCAAGCTTTTAGTAAATATACAGTAAGGCCAATATTCTGTTACTCAGGACTTTAATTCCGCCCTCTCCTTTATTCTAAAAGCACCTTTAACATAAGCTGTGAGGAACAAATATTTAAATGATGGAGCTTGATGGTGACAAGAATTGGATGTTTGCATTATCTGGAAATCAGTCTTTTAGATGGGTTTCATTTGTATCGATAACCAATAAATATCTGTAGAGACTTTATTTTTAAGACAAGTGTCCAGGAGCCTGTTAAGAACACAAGAAAATAAAACAGTTAAGGGAGATGTCAAAGGCATTGTCCTACTTAATTTCAGGATACATTTTGACAATCTAGTCACTGTCTGGAATACATTTCAAATGTCCCGTATGATGCCTTTATTCTTGTCATTGCATTTAAAAATACTAAATTCACCTAAAAATCCAATTTGAGCCTCTTAATGTAACTTCTATTTCTATTACTTTCCAAGTTAATATTATTATTTTATATATAGTGAATGTATCCTTTCCTTGTCATTATATGGTTTATTTTCATTTAGTCTCCAGCAGAGTCTCATTACATGGTTATATTCTATATGTTCTTTAAATGCAGTTTTGTCCCCTTTTGTCCTGAAGAAAGTTCTCTTATAACCTGTCCTCTGTTCTAAGATTTGAGTTTAAAACCTAATTGCAGAGTGGATTAAAAGACCAAATAGATATAATTAACTTATTCTTCAGCATTCTGAATTTAGTGTGAGTTAGAAACAAATTAAGCTGTGAGGGTCATGATGGAAAGATTTCAGCAGAATTCATATGATTGAGCATTTCTAAATGAACTTCATGGAAATATTTTTAAATATTTATAAAGTTTCTTCTCACAAAAGAATGTGTATGTTAGATATTTAGCTATTAAAGATATATTTACATATATTAATTTACATATGCAGCTATTCAGAAAACATGAAACCTTAAATGCACGTGCTCTAATGTCTATGAAAAAATATATTGAAGGGTAAAAAATTAGTGAAATATTTTAACAGTCCTTACTTTTAAATAAATGTATGATTCTTCTTTTATATAATTACTTATTAGATTTAAAAAATAGACTATTGAAGTAAAAGAAAAAAAAAGATTAAATTACCATGGAACTCTTACTTTTTGATTTGAAAGTTATTTGTGATCCTTATTTTATTCTTCAAGATAGAAAGAAAACAAGGAGAAAGAATTAATTTGTTGGGTACATGATACTAATATGTTAGGGACTGTGCAGGAAGCTTTGGAAATATCCATGTCTTTAAATATGTAAAATTATCAAATGTGGTGAAGACAGTTTTTCCTTTTTGAAAACAGACTGAAAGAGTTACATGACTTCAAAGACACATAGGTGGTATTATGAATTTAGAAGAGCATATAAGACTTGATATGGGATATATATATATATATATAATTTATGATATAAGAATATAAAATATAATATTCTAAATGGAATAATGTAAAATATATAATAGTGCCTATCAGAAACACTTAAAAATATCATCTTCCTATCTTCCCTTTATCTGTTTCTTTAATAGAAAAGCACATAAATTAGAAAGTAAATTTTGTAGAGTCAAATCTTATTGTCCTTGGATTCATAGCTTCTTATGTTCATTAAATGAAAAAAAAAATTCATAAAAGTCTAGCCACAGAAATAGAAAATCTGAATGACCTATAATTAGTAAGAAGATTGAATCAGTAATCAAAACCTTCCTAACAGAGAAGATCCCTGGACCATATAGCTTTACTGTGAATTCTGTCAAACATTTAAAGAAAAAAATCAATCATTTTCAAACTCTTTCAAAATATTGAAGATGAGACAACATCTCCTAACTCATTTTATTAGGCCAACATCACTCTAGCGCCAAATCCAAATGAAGATACTACAAAACAAAAGCAAAAACAAAAAAAATTTAAAAAAAAAAACAGACCAATATCCCTTATGAATATTGATGCAAAAAATCTTCAGTATACTTTGGTTTGAATTAGCAAACTGAATTTGGCAGCATATTAAAAGGATTACGTACCATGACTAAATGGAATTTATTTCTGGAATGCAAGAATGGTTCAATTACAAATAAATTCAATAGTCAAAATAATATACCATGTTAAAAGAATGAAGAAGAAAAATCATTTCAAATGATGCAATAAAAGCAGATGACCAAATTCAGGACCTTTTTTTGCTGAATAAAAAAAAAAAAAACCATTCAACAAAGGACAGATAGAAAGAAAAACATCCTTAACATAATAAAAGGAATATATGAGAAATCTGCAATAACGTCATACTCAATGGTGAAATATTGAAAGATTTTTTTGGATGATCAGGAACAAGACAAAGATTCCGCCTTTTGCCACTTGTATACAATATAGTTTTGGGAGTTCTAGCCAGAGCAATTAAGCAATGAATGACTAAAAGTAACAGGCATCCACTTTGGAAAGAAAGAAATACAATTATCTCTAAGCAGATGACCTGAACTGAGATGTAGAAAAATCTAAAAATTCCACAAAATAGTTGTTAAAGCTAACAAATTATTTCAACAACATTTGAGAACAAAAGTTCAACAGAATCCGTTATGTTTCTATGCACTAACAATGAACAATATGGAAAGGAAATTTTTAAAAAGCCATTTTTCAAGAGCATCAATGAGAATAAAATACTTAGGAATGAACTCAGCCAAGATAGTAAAAATGGTATGCCGAAAATTTAAAAATATTGGTGAAAGAAATTAAAGACAAAAATAAATCGAAAGATATTTCTATTCATGTATTAGAAGACATGATATTGTTAAGATGTCAGTACCACCCAAAGTGATCTATAGATTCAATCTAATCCCTTTTAAAGTCCCAATAACATTTTTTGCTGAAATAGAAAACTTATCCTAAAATTTGTATCTCAAGTGACTGTAAATATGACAATCTTAAAAAAAAAAACAGAATTGAAAACTAGCATGATCTGACTTTTAAACTTATTTAAAATCTGCAGTAATCAAGAGTATGATACTGGTATTTATATGGTAGACCTATACATTAATAGAATAAAATAGAAATCCCAGAAATAAATATCTCACAAATATAATCAAATGACCTACAATAGTATGGCCAAGATCATTCAATAGGGAAGGGACAATCTTTTCAACAAACAGTGCTGAGAAAACTGGATATCCATATGCAAAAAAATAAAGTTGGACTCTCACCTCACACCATATGCAAAAATTAATACAAAATGGGTCAGAAACCTAAACATAAGAACTAAAGCTACACAACTATAGGAGAAAATTCAGGCTATAGGATTCATTAGATGTGGCAATTATTTCTTGGATATGATGTTAAAAGCACAGGCAATGAAGCAAAAAAAAAAAGATAAAATGGACTATATCAAAATGAAAACCTTTTTAAAAAATGTTTAAATCAAAAGAACCCATCAAGAGAGTGAAAGGGCAGTCAACAAAATAAATTATTTGCAAATACTATATCAGATAAGAGATTAATGTCTAGAATATATATATATAAACAACTCCTTAAACTCAGTGCCAAAAACAACTCAGTTTTAAAAAAGGGCAAAGGACTTGATTAGACATTACCCCGAAGATCTACTAATAGCAATGCAAATCAAAACCAAAATAAAACATCACTTCATATTCATTAGGATGACTACTATCAAGAGCCAAAAAACAAATAGAACGCATACAACAACACTGTTGGCAAGGATATAAAATTACTGGTGGGGTTTAAAATGGTGTATCTACTGTGAGAAATGGTATGGTGTTTCCTCAAAAAAATTAATCATAAAATACCCATATGATTCAGGAATTCCACTTCTAGGTATAAATGCCAAAGAGCTGAAAGCAAGTTGTCAGAGAGATGTTCACACACCATATTTATCGCAGCACTTTCACAAAATACCTAAAAGTTAAAAGTGACCCAAATGTCTGTGAAAGGATGAACAGATAGACAAAATGTTGCATACACAAGCAATGGAATATTATTCAGCCTTTAAAAAGATGAAATTCTAATACATGCTATAATATGGATGAACCTTCAAAACATGATATTGGGTGAAACAGGCCAGATGTAAAAGGACTAATGTTTTATGAGTCTGTTCTATGTAGTAAATAGAATAAACAGAGAAAAAACAGAATATTGATAACCAGGTACTATGGGCAGAGGGAAATGGGGAGTTACTGTTTAACAGGTACAGTTTTAGTTTGAGATGATGAAAGTTAGGAAGATTGATAGTGATGGCGGTTGCACAATGTTAACATACATAGTGCCACTGAATTGTACACTTAACAGAACTCCCCGATTTAAATATTTTTGTGTATATTTGCCAGGTTTTTTTAAGTATATGAGAAAATGTCTATTTAGACTGTTGTTTATCTGCATATCTGATAAAGGAAGAAGGAAAATTTACTAATACTTTTAGAGATATCACTGTTAGCCAGATACTGTATACTTTATACTGTATGAAGATTTTTTTCTCATATAATTCTTATAATATCTACATATTTTGACTGACTTTTTTTTTGAAGGAGGATGTTGAAACTCACAATTTGACCCAGAGTTATGTTACATGTAAGTAGTAGATATGAAATTTTAAAAGCATGCTTCTCTGGACTCTAAATTCATAAGACTTATACTTCTTTGACAACTTAAGGGAATATATTTTCCTATATTCAAACTAAAGAGTTTTCTCTACTTAAATTCTGTTCATTTTGCACATAAGAAGGATTTTAGTCATAATAAATTAGTGCTATCATGACCAACTAAATTTTCATGAGCAAAGAGATGATCAGTTTATTATGATCATTAGTTTTATTTCCTGTTGTATATATCTATAATCATAGGAAATTATAATTATAGAGAATTTATTACTTCTTAATAAAATATACACTGATAAAATATACACATTTATACTTATTTAATCAGCTATATTATAAGATGATTGTTGTCATAACAGTTAAAAGAATAATGTAGCTAAGTTACTATAATTTGGCATTTTGTCTGCTAGAAGCATCCATAATAACACCAAGCATACAAAGTTACTAAGGAAATCCTTTATCATAAATGCATTGTTTTTGTAAATGTTTTGTAAATGTATACTATATTTAATTTATCAATGAATACTTAAAAATGATTAAGCAAAATCTGTCTTGTCACTATTAATCATTAAATATATCATAAAGTTATGATATATTGAGAAACAAATTTCATAAATGTTAATGAACATGGATTTCTAAGTTGAGATGTTAGAGCATAATTCATATATATATACATATACAGTAACTAATATAGTTTCATTGTAAATTACTTTCTAAATAAATTACTTAGTCCAAACACCTTGCTTTCTTAGAAGACCATTTCAAATAGGTTATCAGGGAAAAGAGGCACATTCATAAATGGTATTTAAGAAAAGTATATATATGTTTCTATCCTTACTAGGACCTTTGATTTTCAAGTGTGTATGATTCAATCATTTTCTTAAATTGTCAAGTGAATCAGATGACTGTTTGTGGCACACTTTAACTTTTCAACAAGGGATTAAGTAGTATATAAGAATTATGGTTTCTTTTGAAAGTAAGTAAAAATGGTTTCCAAATGAAATTCCTAAATATCCCACACTTTTAAGTTATGTGCTATTTATTTTCAAATATACTTAAATATAACTGAATATGTATTCTCACATAAAACCTCCTGAAAAATTGAGTTTTAAAACAAACTTAAGTTGAATATTAATCATATTTACCAAAATCATCATCAGCCAACCAATAGAGCAGACCAGGGTTTCATTTTCATTTTAAGTTCTGATTAAGAATTGAGATAATGGCAGGGCATTTCAATTCCTTCCTATTTAGGAGGAGCTGTGACAATTCTTGTTTCATTACCTCATCCTACCAGAAACTAGATCTTCATCCATATGCTAATTTTCTTATGGTCTTATTGGTTAGGAAACATTGTTGTTTCATTTTGTTCAAAAGACTGATTAATAGGATGGACTAAAAGAATATTAAAAATGAATATGTTAAAATAATAAAAAACTTAATTTGGATATAAAACCTGTTTAACAGACTGGATGACAGGAAATATATTAGCTAGCATAACATGTTCTTTCCTCCTTAGCAGAGAGGTCTTCATAAAATATTGATATTATAAAATGTTTATCTAATATGCAGAAAATAAAATCTCTTTATTAGATAATGATGTTCTTTTTGGAGGATAAGACTCCTTTTGACAATTTAAATATTATCCACATGTAGATTGGATCATTATCTGGAATTTGGGAATTAAAGTAAGAAAAAATCCAATGGATTTGACAAGGAGTCAGGTGGATAAAACAGAAAAAGGAATGCAGAAGGTGGTAATATGCAAAGACAGTAGTGTAATCTGGGGAAGAGTGAAGAAAAAGTGGGAAGTAGAATGGAAATGGAAAGTTGCTACTCAACAGGTATTAAAGTTTCAGTTGTATTAAGTGAATTAAGTTCTAGAGATGAGATGTATAACATCATGTCTATAGTTAACATACTATACTGTGCAATTAAAAATTTAAAATATTAGATATCCTGTGGTCTTACAGTAATAGTAGTAGTAGTAGTACTAGTAGTAGTAGTAGGCAATGAGTGGTTCAGATGGATAAATAAAGTAGTTAATTAAAGGCTAACAAAGATCACCAGCAAATAATTAATGAATGGATGACACAATATGTAGGGTAGGGAGGGAAATAAAATTTGCTCATAAAACTGATTATGTTACTTAACTGTTAAATTTTAAACTACTAACTTAAGGTGTATGTTGTGATATTTGAGCAAATGTGATGAACAATTCATAGTGGCAGGAATATCAAAGACATCATAGAATGAGATTAATCTGTTAAATAGTAAATGATTCCATTCTTGCGTGTATTTTAAGCATCTTTCTTGAAGCAACATAGTTTCCCTTTTGTAAATACTATAGCTGTGGTTACCAGGGAAGAAAGTATCAGAGGAAAAAACTATGTTCTTTCTCACAATATGTTATTGTAGGATTATTATGTAAATGTTTTCCACAATTAAAGCAGCTCAAGGCATGTCTATTATAGGCTTATATTTATATAAATTCACATATAGGGGCAGATTGATTTAAAAAATGTATATATTGTGAGTCTTGATCAAGTCATTGAAATGCTATTAGTCTTGGGAAAGATGGCGAAGATGAACTCTTACTAAGTTCTTCCTTGATTTTTAAATATTTTTAGAGTTGTTTTTTAATCATAATTTTCCAAAAAAGGGACTTGTCATGTGTTCAAGACATAACAGGAAAATTCAATATTTTGACAATTCTTTATGATGGTACCTCTGAATGACGTTAAAAGAGCAGGATGCGTGGATCTAGACTATACCTAGTGACACTGAGCATGTCTGTCATTCTTGCTCAGAGGCAAACAATAAGACACGGGGAAATTGCTGTAATCCTTCCTAAGGGTGTGGTGTGGCACATTTACAGGTCTGCATGAACAGTTGGATGCTTTCTCAGTTCATCATTCATGAACTGCTTCCCCAGCCCTGTCAACAGTCATTCCTCTGAGGAGCAATCATCCAGATCTTGCAATCCTCTAGGACTACAAAGTCATCCCGCAACTAGCAGTTATATTGACGCTGCTTACTTGAGCCTCAAAATGGCACTTGTGATATAACCATCAGTTGCCAGACAGAAATAGGGTCCAGTAGTAATTGGGAAGCTCCAAGTGTTTGGCATAGTAGTATTCTCTAGTTTAAGCACCTGCCTTATGGCATTTTCCTGTATTTTTTGAATATTAATGGTTATCATGGGGAATAAAAAAATACATCTTAATGAGCAAAACTAAAGAGGTATTCTAATGTTCTTGAACTGACAAGCTAGAGACTGAGATGGGCTCTACACAGTTGGCAACTTTTTTTTTTTATGAGAATATAGTAGCCTCTGGAGATACTGATCAGGACAGATAGATGTTTCTTCTGGTCTACTTAGACACTAGAGATTTATGATATGAATCTATTAGAATATATTTCATCTGCTTCTTAAATCTGGAACAAAGAAGTGCCCTTGATTTGAAGAGAAAAGTTTTTAAAAAGGCACATCAATGTGAAATAGATGATTTGGACATTTTTGCTGACATGGAAAATTTTTATTTGGAAAGGCGCATTCTTCTAACTTGAGAGCCAGAACCAATGACATTGACCAAGTGACATGGGATATTTAATTCAAAGCTGAAACTTAATTGAAAAGCATCCTCATTTAGTCCCTCTCCTTCTCTCCATATATGTGTACATTTTATTGCTTTTAACTAAAATCTTTATTTTAATTCATATAAAATGAATCCTCACCTATTACTGATGGCACAATGTTATTTTTTACAGCCTTAGTTTTCTGACTATAACTCGGTGAGAGAGCTCTGTGATTTTTATTTTTAAAAAAAGAACAAAGACAAAAATTGATAACATGTTTTATTTTGCTTTCAGGCATCATGGAACAATCATATTATTTGCATAAAATATGTCACAAATTTGTAAGTAATGTAGCATAATAAAAAAACATATCAATGAAACCACAACTATTACTGCTACCTATCAGTTTTTCCTATTCCACTGGCATGCCTCTCATTATAGTGAAAATTGCTTGAATTTTTTTTAATTTGCAATTTAATTTGTATGTTCATCTATATGTAATTACTATAGGTATGCATTTTTCCATAATGCATTAATTTTATTTGAGGTATTAAAAGTGTTTTCATACTTTATGAAGTTTTTGATATTTTTATTTTTTCATATTGTTTCTAAATCTCATGTAATTGCTTTTTTTTCATTTGTTGCCATTTCATTGTTATATAAATACATTATGATTTATCTATGTATTCTTCTATATTGGGGGGCAGTTCTTATTTTTTTGTTGATACATGTAATGCTGATTTGAATATTCCCAGTTTTCTAATGTGCGTTTGCAGTAATTTGTCTAGAAGGACAGTGGCAGGCTTTTAATATTTAGATGTATGACTTCACAACATAATGTCAAATTTATTTCCAAAATAATTATATCAATTTATTCCACTAGCAGTCTATATAGTTTCCTGTGTACTCTTCTCAATGTTTTTGGTATTGTAAGGCATTGCCAGTTTATGAATATAAAAGTTTCTTATTGTAGTTTTATTTTACAAATTCCTAATTATTAATGGGGTGTATTTTTCAATTGTTTTCCTTGTTCAGACATTAAAATTGTAACTTTTCACCACAAGATGCATTTAGAATTGTGAAAATAGAAAACAAAAATCAGGAGATAGAAAATAAAAATTTCTATCACATATATTTGAAAAATGATTATCCAAAATATGTTTTATGTATTAAAACATACATTTCATACAATGCCTGTAAACAATGACCAAACAAGGAACTTTTCCTGTGTTTGAATAGTATTTCTATGCTACGGCCAAGAGGAGGTTCTTTTGTCTTCTAAAGTTTTTACAATTTTTTCCCTATAATTAAGTCTGCTTGTGAAGTTGATTATTGTAGATCTCATGAACTGGGGACCTAATTTCAACTACTTTTTTTAATATGAATAATCAATTGTCCCATCACTGCCAATTAAATACTCTTCTTTCCTCATTTATGAATGATGAAATCATTTCCAGTAATTCTTTTTTTATAGATTAAATGTTCTTCAATTAATGTATTTATCTTTGATCTGTTTTATGCCTTAGCTTAAACATATTTGTTTTTTTAATAAATCTTGATATTTCATGGAGGAAGATCTTCCAGCCTTGCTCTTCTCCAGGAACCCATTGGTTACTTGTGGGTCTTACAACTCCATGTAAATTTTACAAAAATTGTGCTGAAAATGTTCTAACAATTTCATAGAACCTACGGAACATTTTTACATGTCTTGCAATTAAGTTTGTAACTTTCTGCAAAAATATCTTACTATAATATAGATTACTCAGAGATGACTTAAATCATTTCATATTTAAATTTGAGTATGGGCAAAAAATGTTACTTTAGTTTCAGGTGTATAGCATAGTGATTCAACTTCTGTATACATTATGCTGTGCTCACCACAAGTAAAGCTACCATCTGTCACCATACAATGCTATTACAGTAACATTGGCCACATTTTTTATGCTGTGCCTTTTATTCTCATGACTTACTAATTGCATAACTGGAAGCTTCTACCTGTTTCTCCTTTTCATCCATTGTGTACATTCCCCAACATCCATCCCCTCTGGTAACCATCAGTTTCTTACCTGTGTATATGGATCGAATTCTGCTTTTAGTTTGTTTATTCATTTTTTAGATTCCACATAAGTGTGAAATCAAATGGTATTTGTCTTTCTCTATCTGAATTATTTCGCTTAGCATGATATCCTTTAGGTCAATCCATGGTGTGGCAAGTGGTAGAATCTCATCCTTTTTTATGGTTGTGTGATATTCCGTTGCATATATACCACATCTTGTCTTCTTTATTAATTTATCTATCAACGGGCTCTTAGGTTGCTTCCATTTTTTGAGAAATCTCCATACTGTTTTCCACAGTGGTTGTGCCAATTTATAGTCCCAACAGGACACAAGGGTTCCCTTTTCTCTACTTCCTTGCCAGTTTGTTATTTCTTTTTTCCTAATTTTAGCCATTCTGACAGGTGTAAAGTAATATCTCATTGTGGTTTTGATTTGCATTATTTTCCTGATGACTGGTGATATTGAGCATCTTTTCATGTGTCTGTTGACCATCTATAGGTCTTTTATGAAAAAATGTCTATTCAGGTCATTTGACCTTTTTAAATCAATTTTTGGTATTTTTGTATAAGTTCTTTATAGAATTTGATATTAAATCCTTATTAGATATGTCATTTACAAATACTTTTCCCTATTCAGTAGGTTTCCCTTTTGTTTTGTTGATTTATTTTACTGTGAAAAAGATTTTAATTTTGATGTAGTCCCAATAGCTTGTCTTTTCCCTGTTGTATATTCTTTCCTTCTTAGTCATAGATTAATTGATCATGTAAGCATGGGTTTTGTTTCTGGGCTCTCTGTTCTGTTTTTCAATGATCTGTGGGTCTATTTCTGTAACAGAGCCATGGTGTTTTGATTGCTACGGCTGTGTAGTATATCTTTGTAATACTTCCAGCTTTGTTCTTTTTCAAGATTTCTTCAGCTTCCCTCTCTCTCTGCATGCCTCTATGCCTCCTTGTGATCTTTCTCTCTCTCTTGTCAAATAAATAAATAAAATCTTTAAAAAAAAGAGATTTCTTCAACTATTTGGGGTCTTTTGTGGTTCCATATAAATTTTAGTATTATTTGTTCTAGTTCTGTGAAAAATGTTTTTGGTATTTTGATAGGGATTGAAATGAATCTGTTGAATGCTTTGGGCAGCAGGGACATTTTGACAGTTGTCTTTCAATCCTTGAGCATGGAGTATCTTTCCATTTGTGTCCTCAACTTCTTTCACGGTGTTTTATACCTGTCTAGAGTACAGGTCTTTCAACTCCTTTGTTAAGTTTATTCATAGGTATTTTATTATTTTTGGTGCAAATGTAAATAGGATTGTTTTCTTATTTTCTTCTTCTGGTACTTCATTAGTGTGAAGAAATGATACTGATTTCTGAGTATTAATTTTGTAACCCACTACTTTACTGAATTTATTATGTCTAAGAGTTATTTGGTAGAGTTTGAGGGTTTTTTGTATAGTATCATGTCATCTGCACATAGTGAAAGTTTTGCTTCTTCTTTATCAATATGCATGCCTCTTCTCTCTTTTTCTTACTTGATTGCTGTACCTAGGACTTCCAGTACTATTGATTAAAAGCGATGAGTGTGGACATATTTGTTTTGTTCTTGATCTTAGAAGGAAAGCTGTCAGTATTTCACCTTCAGTATAATGCTAGCTGTGGGATTTTCATATATGGCCTTTATTATGTTGAGGTATGTTTCCTCTAAAACTGTTGTTGAGAGTCTTTATCATGAATAGATGTTGAATTTGTCAAATGCTTTTTCTGCATTTATTTAGGTCATTCTATGACTTTTCTCCTTCATTTTGCTGATATGGTATTGGATGATGATTGATTTGTGAATTTTGAATCATCCTTGCATCCCTAGAATAAATCCTACTTGATCATGGTAAATGGTACTGTTAATGTATTGTTGAAAATGGTTTTCTAATATTTTGTTGAGGATTTTTATATCTTCGTTTATCAGGGATATTGGCCTATAGTTGTCCTTTAATCTAGTTTGGTGATTCTTTTGTTCATGGAATTTTTTTGTTTTTGTTTTTGTTGTCTTTTCAGATTTTGAGAGTACATTGTTGAAATCTCCCACTATGATTGATAGACTATTTCCCTGCAGTTCTATCAACTTTTTAAGTTTTTATTTTAACTCCAATTAGTTAAATTAGTGTTATATTAAATTCAGGTATACGATATAGTAATTCAACTCTTTCAGTCATCACCCTGTGTTCATCAAAAATGTGATCCTTAATCCCCATTACTTACTTAATATTTAACCCATACCACTACTTACCTCCCCTCTGGTAACTCTCGGTGTTTTCCTCTATAACTGAGTCTATTTCTTGGTTTGTCTGTCTGCTTTAATTTTTTTCCTTTAGCTTGTTAGTTTCTTAAATTCCACATATGAGCGAAACCATATGGTATTTGTCTTTCTCTGATTGGTTTATTTCATTTAGCATTATGGTCTTTGGCTATATCCATGACCTTCCAAGTGACAAGATTTCAATCTTTTTTTATGTCTGGATAATATCCCATTTGTGTGACACACATATTTCTTTATCCACTCATCAATTGATGGACACTTGGACTGCTTCCATGTCTTGGCTATGATAAATAATGCTGTTGTAAACATAGGTGTGTGTATATCCCTTTGAATTAGAGATCTTGCATTCTTGGGGTAAATACTTAGTAATATGAATCCTGGATCATAAGGTAGATAAATTTTTTAACATTTTGAGGAACTTCCATACTGTTTACCAGGGTGGCTGTACCAGTTTGCATTCCGACCATCAGTGCATGAGTGTTCCTTTTTCTCCACATCCTTCTCAACACCTGTTTCTTGTATTGTTGATTTTAGCCATTCTGACAGGTATGAGGTGAAATCTCATTGTAGTTTTGATTTGCATTTTCCTAATGATGAGTGATGTTGAGCATATTTTTATGTGTCTGTTAACCATCTTTGGGAAAATGTTCATTTCTTCTGCCCATGTTTTAATTGGATTGTTTGTTTTTTGGGTGTTGTATCAGTTCTTTATGTATTTTGAATACTAACCCTTTTCAGATAGGTCACTTGCAAATATCTTCTCCCATTCTGTAGGTTGCTTTTCAGTTTTGTTTGTTGGTTCATTCCTGTGCAGAAATTTTTATTTTGATGTAGCCCCAATAGTTTACTTTTGCATTTGTTTCCCTTGCTGCAGGAGACATATGTAGAAAGATGCTGCTACAGACAATGTCAGAGAAATTACTGCCTATCTTCTCTTCTAGTATTTGTATAGTTTCTGTCTCACATTTAGGTCTTTAATCTGTTTTGAGTTATGTTGTGTATGGTATAAGAAAGTGGTCCAATTTCTTTCTTTTTCATGTTGCTGTCCAGTTTTTCCAACACCATTTGTTGAGGGGCTGACTTTTTCCTACTGTATATTCTTTCTTGTTATGTTGTAGATTAATTGACCATATAGTTGTGGATTTATGGGCTTTCTATTCTTTTCTATTGATCTATGTGTCTATTTTTGTGCCAGTATCATACTGTTTTGGTCACTATAGCTTTGTAATACAATTTAAAGTCTGGAATTATGATGCCTCCAGCTCTATTTTTCTTTTTCAAGGTTCCTTTGGTTAGTGAAGATCTTTCATCCTTCAATACAAATTTAAGGATTGTTGGGGCACCTGGGTGCCTTAGTTAAGCATTGCCCTCAAATCAGGTCATGATTTGAGGGTCCTGGGACTGAGCCTTCCTGAGCCCTCCCTATCACAGAGGATCCTCCCTATCAGGCTCCGTGCTCAGCAAGGAGTCTGATTTTCTCTACCTCTTCTTCTCTCCCCTACTTGTTCTTTCTCTCAGATTAATAAGTAAAATCTTTTTTTTTTTAAATAGGGTTCTTTTTTCTAACTCTGTGAAAATGATATTGGTATTTTGATAGGTATTGCTTTAAAACTGCAGATTGCTTTGGATGATATAGATATTTGAGCAATATTTTTTCTTCCAATCCATGAGCATGGAGTGTTTTTTTTTTCTTTCTTTTTTTTAAGATATATAAAAATGCATATCTTTTATTTTAGTTTATTTATTTATTTTTAAATTTCTTTTCACCGTAAAAGAATTCATAGTTTTTGCACCACACACAGTGCTCCATGCAATGTGTGCCCTCCATAATACCCACCATCTGGCTTCCCCAACCTCCCACCTCCCGCCCCTTCAAAACCCTCAGGTTGTTTTTCAGAGTCCATAGTCTCTCATGGTTCATCTCCCCCTCCAATTTCCCTCAACTCCCTACTCCTCTCCATCTCCCCATGTGTTATTTGTTATGCTCCACAAGTGAAACCATATGATAATTGACTCTCTCTGCTTGACTTATTTCACTCAGCGTGATCTCTTCCAGTCCCATCCATGTTGCTACAAAAGTTGGGTATTTATCCTTTCTGATGGATGCATAATACTCCATTGTGTATATGGACCACATCTTTCTTATCCATTCATCTTTTGAAGGTCATCTTGGTCCTTTCCACAGTTTGGCCACCGTGGCCGTTGCTGCTATAAACATTGGGGTACAGATGGCCCTTCTTTTCACCACATCTGTATCTTTGGGGTAAACCCAGTAGCACAATTGCAGGGTCATAGGGAAGCTCTATTTTTAATTTCTTAAGGAATCTCCACACTGTTCTCCAAAGTGGCTGCACCAACTTGCATTCCCACCAACAGTGTAAGAGGGTTCCCCTTTCTCCACATCCTCTCCAACACACGTTGTTTCCTGACTTGCTAATTTTGGCCATTCTAACTGGTGTAAGGAGGTATATCAATGTGGTTTTAATTTGAATCTCCCTGATGGCTAGTGATGATGAACATTTTTTCATGTGTCTGATAGCCATTTGTATGTCGTCATTGGAGAAGTGTCTGTTCATATCTTCTGCCCATTTTTTGATATGATTACCTGTTTCGTGTGTGTTGAGTTTGAGAAGTTCTTTACAGATCCTGGATATCAACCTTTTGTCTGTACTGTCATTTGCAAATATCTTCTTTCATTCCGTGGGTTGCCTCTTTGTTTTGTTGACTGTTTCCTTTGCTGTGCAGAAACTTTTGATCTTGATGAAGTCCCAAAAGTTCACTTGTGCTTTTGTTTCCTTTGCCTTTGGAGACATATCTTGAAAGAAGTTGCTGTGGCTGATATCAAAGAGGTTATGGCCTATATTCTCCTCTAGGATTCTGATAGATTCCTGTCTCACATTGAGGTCTTTTATCCATTTAGAGTGTATCTTTGTGTATGGTGTAAGAGAATGGTCAAGATTCATTCTTCTACATATAGCTGTCCAATTTTCCCAGCACCATTTATTGAAGAGACTGTCTTTTTTCCACTGTATATTTTTTCATGCTTTGTCGGAGATTATTTGACCATAGAGTTGAGGGTCCATATCTGGGCTCTCTACTCTGTTCCACTGGTCTATGTGTCTGTTTTTATGCCAGTACCATGCTGTCTTGGTGATCACAGCTTTGTAGTAAAGCTTGAAATCAGGTAACGTGATGCCGCCAGTTTTATTTTTGTTTTTCAACATTTCCTTAGCAATTCGGGGTCTCTTCTG